>JAWNOO010000078.1:0-118723 GCA_035045905.1 Drosophila anomelani | reverse complement strand
TTATGGCATTTGGAAAATTGGATTTTACAATAAAATTAATCTTAACAATTTTTTAAAAATTGTAAGGGGGTACATCATAAAAATTTATAAAATTTTAAAACTAACAGAATTTATAAATTAAGTATGCAGATTTATAGAGGCAATAAAAACTAGCATAGAAATGTTATCCGAATGGAAATTAAATCATTTTTGGCAAAGGTTTGGCATTTGGAAAATTGGATTTTACAATAAAATTAATCTTAACAATTTTTTAAAAATTGTAAGGGGGTACATCATAAAAATTTATAAAATTTTAAAACTAACAGAATTTATAAATTATGCAGATTTATAGAGGCAATAAAAACTAGCATAGAAATGTTATCCGAATGGAAATTAAATCATTTTTGGCAAAGTTATGGCATTTGGAAAATTGGATTTTACAATAAAATTAATTTTAAATTTTTTTATAAATTGTAAGGGGGTACATCATAAGAATTTGCAAAAATTTAAAACTAATAGAATTTTTAAATTAAGTAGGCAGATTTATACATTTATTTCTTATTTAATGAAATTTATATATATATATTTATGAATTATAAATAAACTGACAAGTACTAATAGTTTCTTTTTAATTAATTTGAAAACCTATCCCTCATTTAATAATTTTGAGGCAAAACCACAGCATACTTGAAGGGAATAATCCTATACAATAATTCGATCCTTATCTGTACATATGTATTTATTATATAAAAATATAGCTGTCTGGAATTAACAAAAGTTCACATCATCAAAGCGACTTAATCTCAACAACATTTTCCATTTGCCCATTTGCTGTAAATTACAAATTGTTTAAATGAAAATTTACCACTTGTTGCGGTGCCACGTTAGCTTTATTTTAAATATTAAATTAATTTTATTAAAAAGTGATGTACTGATATGTTTATTAGACAACTTTAATTTAAATTATTTAAAAACAAATTACAAACGACAATGGTTTACTGTCGGTGCTAAACACAATGCAGTGTGGGTATATCCTTTAGCTTTCTAGCCAATGTACGAGCCATATTTTTTATATTGGTACCACATTTTTTTCAAATGCTATAACATTACGGAAAATAAAAGGAGACTTTAAAGATAATCATTCCATATAACTTATATGTTAAAAATATACATTTTATTTCAATTGTCAGATTTATGGAAACTTTCTTCTATTACTTCAAATTCTGTGCAGGCAGCTTAGAGATGCGTTTCTCAATGGTAAAGATTGATATTAGTTCTGAGATATTCCACTAGAGGACTTTTTTATCTAGGGCAATCCAATTGGAATTGGTTCTAGTTCTGCGATATTCCGCTAGATGACTTTTTATCTAAGGCAACCCAACTGGAATGGGTTCTCATCCACCAACATTGGGTTGCTCCTCTTGAATTCCCAACCAGGCATGTTATCCTAGGATTAAAATAATCAATTTCTTTCATATCTATTTTGTGGCGATCAAAATGAATTATTATACATTTAGTTTACATTGAATTTTGTTCGTTTGGTGTTGTAAAATGTTGGATTTATCGGACAATCGTTGGTATTTAAGCCTGAGTTTCAAATCCCCCGAGTTAGCCGGCACTTCTCAACGGAAAATGAAATTTCATAACAAGGGCTTTTGCGATGTTCCCCAGCAATCGCAATGAGTTCTCGCTCCCATTAAAATCAAAACCAGTTTCGGTTGCAACCCCCAAAGTCTGTCAGACAAAACCACCCACAAAAAGACCCACAAACTCATGCACCATGAACCAACAACCTCGAACCCAAACGGTTAGGTTAGAACATGTTGCCTCAAAATTCACAGATCTATCGGAGGCTTTCGAACCTGCATTCGTAGGATAGATAACCCTTAATTGGTTTTAGACTACAGAGACAACAATTCTGGACCACCAATTTAAGGCTAGTCAATGTAGATGTCGGCTTTTCTTTTGTTGTTTTATGCCCTTGCCGTTTATTAATATTTTATTTATTTATTTCTAATCTATTGGCATAGCTATGATGATCAAATTGTTAACTGCAAGGGTATATACAAAGATCGCCTTACCAAATTTAGATCGAATTTACTGGCAATCACATAAAATTTATTGAAACTTTAAACTTTTAACTTTTAACTTTATTGAATTTATCTACAACTTTTTCTTTTTTGTGGATGATTGTGGATAGTTATTGCGCTATAAGATGAGGACATTCAAAATTCATCTGCTTGTGTTCTGTTTGACTTCATTTCCGAGTTCGGTTGCGTTGCGTTGCGGTTCGAATCGTCCGAGTGGTTGGCTGGGCGCATGATGGCATCGGTATAAGGTGGTATCTTCAGTCTCGAAGCATTCGGGTTTTCGTTCCTTAAGTGAGTTCCCCTGAGTGCTTGTGTGGCTACACCCAGAAAAATAATAGAATGTAACTTAAGATGCACATCTTAAGATACATCCACTATATGGTCGTGTGCTGCAGCCAGAGAATTAAGAGAATGATATCTTAAGATACATTTCATCTCACTTTTTGGGCTTGAAAATAATGATATTTTTAGGATACATAAATAGTTTTTTTCTAAAAGATACTTTTAATTTTTAGTCCAGAGAATAGAAGAGACATAAATAAAATCAGAGAGAATCTCAACCTTAAATTATAACATTATTTTGAGCTGAAAACCCCTTCTTTTGTTTCCAGTGTAGGCCTGTTAGGGGACTCGTTTGGCCGACGAGACTATCTAGCCCCTGGTGCACCATGGCTGGGCTAAGCGGCTGAGCGTTCCGCTCCGGACTGAGCGGTAGCGTTTTGTCAAAACTGAACTCTAGTGGCGAGCGGACGTGTTTTTGTTTTGTTTGCTTTTTTTTCATCAGTGCCCCGCGCGAGTGCCGCAATTACTCGAACGTACACTCGTACCCGTACCCGTACCCGTACCCGTACTCACTTACTCATTTACGCTTACGTTTACGTTTGTTCGGTGACTTTTGCGCGTCGTGTGGAAACGCTGTGACTGTGTGTTGTTTTGGTAATTGCCACACTCGCTCACCCTACACCTACCCCCCTGCTCCGTGTGTTATAATAAATTTTTGTTGTTTTCTAACTACATCTCTATTGCTCTCTGTGAGTGTGTGTGTGTGAGTGTGTTTGTCGGCTTTTTGTAGTCAGATTTTAGTGGAAAAATATAAGAGGGAACACACGGCGAAATTAATAACAGACAGCGATAACAAAAACAACAACCACCGATTGTTTGCAGTGCCCCCGGCTAGTGTTGTTGCTGCTGCTGCTGCTGCTGCTGCTGAGTTTTTGCGCCCACCTAGTGTGGGTTTTCCAATCGGGATGGGATATATTTCGAATTGGGTCTGAGCATGGATGGGGGTATAAGTTCTTATTGGCATTTGTCAGTTGGGTTGGCTGCCGCCGCTGCTGCGTTACGTTGCGGTGAATGAACCCAACGGAAAGCGCAGCGCAAGACCACGAAAAAAATGGTGGCAGAAAGACAACAAGAGCGCACAATAACCGCTTATATTTTCGAAATATTAAAGCCAACTGTGCGCAACGGCCACAAACAGTAACAGTACAAGACTACAACAGCAACAACAACAACAACAACAACAATAGTAACAACGATAACCATAACAATGACGAAAGTAAAGCAAAGAAGGAAAGAAAGCCAGGTCCAACTGGGAAGGCAAATCGAAGCAGAGGCTGCAGTTTTAATGTGTTTCCCAGTTGGCTTTTTGTTGTCTCTCTCACTCACGCTCGCTCTCTTCCGCTTTTTGAGTGCATCTCAACCGCTTGTGTGTGTGTGTGTGTGTGTGTGTGTGTGTATCTGTGTGAAGAGGGAGGTAATTCAAATTACAACGTTAGCTTGTGTGCGTGCGCTTAGATAAAGGCCGCTATCTTATCAGAGGGCCATAATCTTTTTTTGCAAACTGGAGAACGAAATGTTTCCAGCTGGCGTTGGCGTAGGCGGTGGCGTTGGCTTTTCTCTGCTTGGCCAAAAAAGAATCGATCGCACACAGGCATTACTCACACTCACACATACACACACTCGCACGGAGCTTAACCTTAAATTTTCCCACACAACAACAAAAACAAAAACAAAAAGTAAATAAATACATAAACGATGACAGCGATCTACACAGGAAAAAAAGGCTCAGAAGACTTACTAATTATTGATTAATTATTGTATTACGTAACTTATACCCTATATTTCATAAAAGGTATTTACTATTTACTAAACATGTAAAAAACAGGATGATAGTATCGAAACCAAATAGCTATAGTTTTACCCAAAAAAAAAATACAGAAAACTATTTGTGATTTAAGATTTTAGAGTGGGATTTCATTATTTTTCGACGTATTTCTTTTTTCTTTAATATTTACTAATAAAACTGCAAATCTTTCCTTCTCTTTATAATGAAGGAACATTTTAAATTATATTTTATTAATAATAATATTTTTATTAATTTAAAATTTAATTAGGAGCCAGCTCTTTTCTAATCTATTCAATAAACGATATTCAAGGTAAAGTCCAGCAGATTGTTTTTACAGTCTGTTTCTTTAGGAAACTTCTCTTAAGGAGATTTTAAAATTTTCAAATAAATCATATTTTTTCTCATTTTACAACCAAAGACGTTACGCCTTGTCTTAATTCTTTATTTTTTATTATGTTTCTTGCTTTTTTGGTTGGCTTTCCAATGAAGCAGTATAACAACCGGTTTAAGGATTCTCCTTTCGCACACACATTTGAACCTATGCCAAAGGTGTGCCGAAAAAAGAAAGAAAGAAAAGAGTTCATGTTCCCGCAGCAGCGACTTATCTTTTTTCACCTGGACAAAAGCTAAGAGCAAACACTCGGTTGTATACTTTTTGAGTCATCAGCAAATGGGTGCAAAATGTTGCAGTAATTTTATACAAATTCATTAATTTCCAAGAGAATAAACAGAACGGAACAAACTGTATATTATGTATATTTCTTATATAACTAAAAATATTACAATTTATTTCGTATTAAATTCAATTTAGAATAATAAAAAAGACTTGTGGCTACTTATAGTATTTATACATAAATAATAAATTATTGTTATGGTCATAGCTTTTCCCCATTAGAATATAGTCTCGATCAGCATTTCCTAGACACGAATATATAGCGAGCACAGCTGTACATACAAAGCCAAAAAGAGTGATCGCGCGCGATCGTTATCGCACTGTCAAGGTGAATCTGCCTAGAAGTTAAGTGCGAGTGAGTGCTGGCCTTTATTTTCGTGTAATGCGATATTACACATAACACTTAACGACTTTTCGTGATTTTATGAATTGCGGCAACCGAATGCCCATCACCTCAAATCACTCAAATGAACCGCGAGCACTGAGGAGGGTTTCCAAAATCACATTTCTGCTGAATAAAGTCGGCAACAGTTAGGGCCAAGTAGATAATATTTGTTAGAGAAGAGGTACTTTTTAAATGAAATAAAATAAATTATATATTATATATTATATGTGCCAAATAAATGTATCTGTAAAAGTAAAAATGTATCTGTATGTGCCAAATAAATGTATCTGTACTTGTAAATGTATTTCAAAGCGGTCCTATATCTTGACCGCCACTGTGTGCCTCCCTCAGTTCTTCAATTTATTTCATTTTCTTTACTTAAAATTTAACTAAAACCTAACTGCCGGGAAAAGTCGCACACACAGCGTTTTATGATACATATCCACTTTGTTGTTGTTGTTGTTGCCTTTCGTGTGGGCTTCTTTGTCGACTTTTGATTACTCCCCTATATTTCTCGTACTCCTTGGGTCTTTCGCAACTTTCCGGTGAAGTAACCACCGGCCGGTAGACGCCTCAAAGCAACCCATCAAGAGCGGGAGACGGAGACCCCGATATCTGCGGTCGGGCTGCGCGTCGCATGGAAATTCAGAAAGCTCCAAGCCAGCGTCGAGTCAAATGCCACCGCAATTGGCAGTCGCCGATCAGATCAGATGTCACGGAATTGTCTGTGCAAGCATCTGTGTAATAATTGCCACCGATTTTCCAGGCTACCCAAAACCCCAACCCCAACCCCAATCCGAACCCGAATCCAAGCCACCGTTGACAGAAGCCGGAATGAGTTACTGGGTTAGTAGTTCACCTGTTGAACAGCCTCGGGAAATTTGATACAAGCCCATGCACACATACGGGACATGCTTATCAGCGTTTTCCACCAAATGTCTGTCTATGGTACAAGTATATATAATATAATATAATACGTAGTTGTGCCAATATTCTGAACAAAAGCGGGTTCAGAGGGTGTCTCTAATGGGTGGGTTGTGGATTTTACAGGGAATAAAATGCGGAAATATTATGGGAAAATATTGCTTTAAATTGAACATTTCTTGAATAAATTATGGATTATTTAAGGTTTTATTTTCTGTACTAAGAAACAATAAGCCAAAGAACTTGGAAGGGGAATTAGTAATAATTAATAATTACAAAATATTGAAATACCATATTTGTAGGTCAAATGGTTGGCCAATGTGAAGCTGACTTTATTAGATGAGCTTCATGCCAAAAATACTTCGAAAATTAAAAAATTCATATAAATTCTTAGAGGTATTAAAAAGCTAATTAAGTTGATTAGAAAATCAGGGTCCGATTTGGACATTTACCTCAAACATTTTAATAAACTTTCTTGGCGAAGCAATCTCATACTCAAATTTGAATTATTATTATTATTCACGTGAAGGGTTTTTATCAATTTTATCATTATTATTATTAATATTATACAAATCTTTTGCTATTATTTTGAACTCTGCTGTTTGGGCTTGTACTTTTGCACCGTTGTAACCGCTTGTGAGTGTCTGTTTACACTTCTGGTGCTTCCAGCGATTCCACAATCTCCGCCAACCGCGCTGATATATCCATTAGGACGTGGCTCTAACGTGGCTCCAACGCACCTCTGTCTCTGTATTTATTGTCTGCCCTTTTCCCCCCTGACTTTTGCTGTGGCGGCGGCACAATGAACGCTTTTTTTAACGCCGCAACTCGACAAACTCTGCAACTTCTCAGCTCCGCGGCGGTACAGTGGTCCCGCGATGACGTGTACCAGCGGCGGTGACCGCAAGAGCGTAATCAGAGTGAGCCATTTATGGCGCGATAGTTAAATCAATCAACGGATCGACGCTGTGCGCGGGCAGCTGGCCAGATTTATGGTACACTGCTGGCCCCTCGGGTGCGATAACGCCACACATTTTGAAGGCCAGTCGTAACTTGGTTTCCGAAAAACCCATTCAGTTTTGGTTTTATTTATTTGTTTGGTATTGTTATTATTATTTTGAATCTGATATTTTGATTTGTATATAAAAAATACAGTCGCGGAAGAGCTGATTAGGTTTAGTTAGGGGACATGACTTGTCTTAAACTTAAAAAATAAAACAAAGCCTTAATATTTAATAAATTGCACAGAAAATAGTTGTGATATTAAATGTATCTGAGTAGGTCTGAAAAAGTCTAGATATTGTTAAGACATTTAAATTAAACAGCAGTAAGACTTGGGTTATATTAATAATTATTAAATATTAATTCAAAATGAGCAATGACATATTATTCTGTCCAAAACAAGAGGCTGCCTTTAAATTAGGAAATACATGAAATATAAATAATATATACAATATTTATCAATATCAATAGTTCAAAGATAAAAGTCATATTTTTGCATTTCAAATAATTCAAATTATAAAAATTTACAATGATATTTGTTTCATTTACGATTATCAAGGAATTCTATCACATTTTTCCTTTCCATCCCAACATCCCAACATGGCTTCAGTTTGTTTTTTTCCAGTATCAGTATCTACCTCGAACCTTACCCAATATATCTGTACATTCATTGCAAGACAATATTTTATAGGCAATAGCCACCGTAAAAACCATCGATTGGAATTTATGGGTCAATGGGGGCAAGCCAATGGTGCGACGTCATCTGCCGGCAATTAATTTGTGTTTGTGGAAAGCGGTAAACCCCGAAAGGCAAGCGTTTACCAATTGCCGCAGGCCCAAAGATTAGCCGGAGGTCACTCCGCTCTCGATCCGTAGAATCGGGAAAAATCTAATCCGATTTTCCCTCCCAAAATGCGACGTATTATCCAAGCAATTAGAGATTCATTGGATGGCAAAGATTGCCGTGGCGCAAAGCCCTGCCCCGAGAACACTCACATATGCATATCATTATACTGGCCCAAGTATATAGTAAAATATATCTGGTATTTCTTGGCCACACGCTCGTAAATAACAACGGGCACTTGAGGCTCCTCCTCCTGCTCCTCCTGCTCCTCCTCATCCAGCTTGTGCGCCAGAAACTCCTCATCTCGAGATTAAAAACAACGGCAAACAGAAGATCGGGCAACCACAATCGATACACACACTGGGGAAATGGGAAATTGGAGCGATATGCCAGGGCAGAGACACTACAAGAAATAATTGAGGAATATCAGGGGAGATTCTTGAGTTAAATATTAACTTTTCCATGACTATTAACAGGGAAAAGGCTGGGCATAATGAAGCACTAAACTTGAAGTCTTTCTCTATGGTTTTGGCTCTTTTTCGTGCCGTGTATCAAACGGCCAAGAGTCTGGAGCGCTGCTCTCCGCTGAAATCCGAATCCGAGTACAGCTCTCCACATGGCCACAAGTCACTAATATGTGCACACCCCGAGACAAGGGAAGCCCAGAGCCGAGAACTTGGAGCGATCTGAATCTGGATGTGTGCCCCGTGAGTGCTGCGCAATTAATTATGCGACCTACGAAATGCGTACGAAGTGCGTACTTTGCCGCCGCGCTGGTTTAAAGCCCGAAAGCGTAGAGCTGGAGTGGAGTCCAAGCTGACCAACGTTTGGAGAGTGTATCATCACGAAACCCCCAAAAAAAAAAAAAACTACAAATTTACGACGGTACTCCACCAACCAACCAACCAACCAACCAACAGTCCGCAGATCGCATCGGGCATCCGGTCGTCGCTGCCAAGTACTCACTCTTGGCGGCACTCGAACTTCAAGTTCGCGGAGCTCCACAAAAAGTATAAAAAAAAGAGAAATACAAACCTGAGAACGCTCCAAACTCTGGCCCCAACTCGTTTGCTGCCGGCCCAGAGCCGGTGTTAGCCAGCGTTTTGCTTCTTTTACCCTTTTTTTTTTATTGTTAGCTCGTTTTTAAGCTCGCACTTAAAGGTAAATAAAAATAAAACTAGAATGGACACTTCTGTGGAGTGGCCACGACTTGGGGTTATCCAGTATTTATTTGTTAGGGAAATCAGTTGAAATTATTTATAATATTCAGTATCAATTTCTAGTTTATAGTTTAAACAATTTAGAAGCTTTTAATAGCTACATATATATTTATAGAAGTTTAATTGGAAGTCAAAAGTTATGGAAAAAGTAGTTTCAAGTGCAGTTTTATGCTCATTGTAGTTGGAATCTAAAAACGTTTTTACGCAGGAAAATGATGAAAATGGCCTACAATTAGTAAGCCAAGTTAATATTTAATAGCTCATAAAAACAGCATAAAATCAGCAAAAGGCTAATAGCCGTAATTTTGAGGTATGGCTAAGCTATTAAACGAACAAGGTATGGCTCCTTAATTAGTTTGGAAAATTAAAAATAATGCTTTGACTGAAAGAATAATAAATAAAATATAAATAATATTAAAGAATAAATAATATATACAAATAAATACCTTTATGTAATTTATAAAATAGTAAATTATGCATTTGATCATGTTATGATCTTAACAAAGTTTTTTTCACACTAATTTTTATCTTATATAATTATTAATATATAGAACAAAAATAATATTAATCTTTTAAAAGACAAAAAATATATACAAATGTATAAAGATTCATTTGGCTTTTTAAGTCCCCTATATACACAGTAAAAAATATCAGCAGTACCCTCTGCTTAACAAAAGATTTTGTTTAAAATTTGTTTATACCTTTCTGACATATTTTTAAGTGCTGATAACTGCTTATTACATTGGGTACATTCTGCTTTTTTAGGATTACTTTACGATTGGAATTAAAATCCCTTTTTATCCCTTGAATTTGCCACCTTAAAGATTTTATTATAGATTTTTTTGCACATTTTTAGGGGTTTCTAAACCTCCTCCACCCCATTTCTGTGATCAATTTACTTCCTACAACAAACCGAATGCCCTTAAAAATACCAATTAATCCATTAATTAAACAATTCCGAACAATTGGAATTTTTTTTCAAAATAAAATCCTCTGAACAAAACACTTTCCTTGGGAAATATTCAAAATAAGAAAAGCGATCGTGATAAATGATAAATAAGATTGTAACAAAAAAGAAAACAAAACATTGCCAAGTCCAGTTCCGTCCAGTGCGAAGTACTTTACCTTTTGGTAAACATTTGCTTGTTATTTTTGGTTTTTTTTTTTTGCTTTTTGTTGTTCCCGGAGTCGGAGTCGCAGATATATCTGCCCTGCATGTGTGTCTATGGGGGGGAATATACCGCCATACGATCGTACTTACGGGCGTGCGTGTGTCTGCGCTGCCTTTATTGAGGTCGATTGTTCATTTATCGTCAATGTCAGTCATCAGTTGGCCTGCGTGCTGCGTGTTTTGTTGTTTTTACACATTCCCTCGCGTTTTGTTTACGTTTACGGCGTTCATTACGCGAGGCAGCCAGGCCATCAGCCCACCAGCCCACCAGCCCATCGGCCCATTGCCCATGGAGTTTCCCCAGTTTCCCAAGCAGCTGGAAGGCGGGAGTTTTCCGCAGTTTTTATTTCGTCATTTTGCAATTACTTTACTCTTTGGACAGCCTGGCGACATTCCGCCGCCGCCTGCTGCTGCTGCTCCAGGCCAATGTCCTGGGCAGGACATCTGCATGATGCGGACATAAATCCCAACTGTCTGCCAGTTCTGCAGGATTGGCACATTGTCTGGTCCTGCGCCAAAATCTCGATAAAATGCCTGGCAAGACTTTTGATAGTGGACCAGGGATAATGGCAAAAGCGGGGAGGAAATGTCTCGGAAAAGAGGAAAAAATTTAAGAGGAGATGGAAATGGTTTAGGGAAGAATGGTTTTAAATATGCAGAAAGAAATAGTATTTGAATTATTAATAATAAATAGTAATTCATACATATTTTTCTTCTTTTCTTTAACAAAAGTGCAGTAGTTATAAATTGCCTTCTTCTTAATATTAGGTTGAAACAATAGTGTACAATTTAGAATTTATTATAAACTTATTAGGAATTTATTAAGAATTTATTATTCATTTATGTAGAATTTATTAAGTATTTATTATTCATTTACAATAAATTTATTATATTTCTTTTATGAATTTATTATAAATTTATGTATTATTCAAATTTTATAAATGTAATATCAATTTCTTGTGCATTTTTTATAAATTTGTTAAGAATTTAATATAAATTTATTACAAATTCATTATAAATTTATTACGCATTTATTAAGGATTTATTATAAATGTATAATTTACTTCTTATGTATTTTCTATACATTTTCTATACATTTAATTTTTAATTTTGTTAATTTAGAAGGGAGTTTAGTAAAAACTGAGAGACTTGCTTTTTTAGCAAGTGACAAAATCGAATCGGCTATTGTTTCTCATCTCCTTCACTGGATTGCGAATTTCTGGCTGAAATCAAAATACTCTCTGCAAGGATATGCATATTGTGGGCTAAATTTGCTGCAATACCTTTTCTCGTATAGTTTTCATTAGAAACTTATTAGTTATTAAATTGGATATATTAATAAGGGATTGAAATTAAAGCTAATATATTATTTTTCACTTTAAATGTAGAACTAGCTCAGATCTAGATCTCTATTCTTTGTGAATAAATTTCCTTTCTTCGTCCCCTGCAAACCTCCAATCAAAGTTATTGGTTTCATGTCCTCAAATCTGGGATTTGTCTCAGAACGAATTGTGGATATACCTTTTGTTGTTCGGGGGAAATTCCAATTTCGATTCCGAAAATATTGGAAAAACTGGTGCGCTGAAATTTTCCATAAACGTCGCCCGTGCTTCGGTTTCTTTTCGGGGGAGGGTTGATCTGCTGCCAGGGTGGTGGTTGCTTGGAGTAGACCAAGTCTAAGGGTGGCACTGACCCCCGGCGCGTGCCCCAGACGCAAAAGGGGGAACACCAAGCAGCCAAAAAAAAAAGAAGGGTGTATTTTATGGGATTTTAGACCATTTCCATGGATTCAGTACGACTCTGTTTCGGTTCTGCAACACCTGCTAGCCATTAAGGCATACGGTATAGATTTTCCCCGAAGTCCTCCCTCCCCACAAGTAACATTATCTCGTTGGAAAATTAACTTTCGACCCACGAAAATAACACTGCCGTGCAATTCGCAGCCAAATGAGGATTTCACGAGGCGCACTCTAAACTGCGCCACATCAAGGTGTGCTAGATCTGGAAACAAAATCGAAAACGGCCCCAGTTTTTGTGTTGTTTTTATACAAATATATGCAAATTGGATATTTGCACTTGGAAATGCGGCAAACCGGCTTACAGGCGGCTTTCCACCGGCCCCCAGGGGGGTCTGCTCTCTGACCCACATTCCGGAATGTCAACTACAATGGCCTCGGAGACTTATTAAAAATTGTTCACTTAATCTCAAGACAGGCGAGCGTCGGGCTTCGGGCAACTAGCGATTTCCCTATATGGTGATTGTGGAATCGGAGAGATCAAAGTCTGAGAGCATGATTTCTATATTCAAGAATAGAATAATAATAATTGTATAAAATTTAGGTGGTTTTCTTATAACATGTTCATTAATCTCTTTTAAAAATTAGTTAATATTAAAAAATTTATTTTTTGGGATTTTTGAAATCCCTCAAAAAAACTCTATGAAATTTGCATTAAAAACAGGAAATTCTCACATAAATTTTATAAAACGTTTCAAGGTTTAAAGGTTTAATAAAAATTATGTGAGAATTTCCTGTGTTTTTGGTTTCTTTTATAAATATTTAAAAATGTGTAATATTTTTTTTATAGGATTTTAAAATTCCCTAAAATGTCGACAAAAAAAAAAAAGAGTCTTTGGCATTTCTTTCTCATTTTTGACCCTGTTTTTTCCGTCATTTGATAATTATATTTTTAATTTAAATATACATATAATAATAAAATGTATACCTTTTATAAATCTCGACAGATTTCCCCGACGGACCACCCGGGCAGCATTATCAATGGTGGGCGGTAATCCAAGGACCAATTCCAACTTTCTTCCACTCCAAGCCCCCTCGATCCACCACCCCTCTACACTCCCCCCCAGCCGCTGCCCCGAACCATGTCTGAGACGATTCCAGCAGGAGACACAATCTGTCCAGTAAGCGAAGCCAAGCGCCAGGAAGCCGAGAGCTACATCGACGCGCCGCTGAAAATCGTTGAGCCCTTCGAGACCCTCGAGCAGGACAACGATCAGGAGCAGGATCAGAGCAAAGGAGGCAAGGAAGAGCAACAGGAAGCTGGCGAGAAGAGCAGCCCAGAGGAGGAGCAGGAGAAGCCAGCCAAAGAGCATCCGCCCACAGAGGCCAAGGCCAAGAAGTCCGTCAGCTTCAATCCCAACGACGAGAAGATCCGCAAATTCACCACCGGCGAGCCCATAGTCGACCAGAAGAATCCCTTTCGTAATGGTCACGTGGCCAACGGCCAACGGGAGAAGAAGACACCGCCGCCAGTGCCCGCCAAGCGGTCCACATTGAGTGTCCGCAAGACGGTGACCCAGCAGCTGAGGGAGCGGGAGCGGGAGCGCGAAAAGGAGCGGGAGCAGCAGAAGAACGAGGCCAACGCACGCCGGAGCAGGAGCACCACAAAGAACTCAGCCCCATCGACGCCTGCCGAGGACTATGTGACCACCGAGGAGGTGCTGAAGCAGTCCAAGTATGTCAAGACATACATCAAGAATCCGGATGCCTATTTTGTCTACGATCCCACGGTGCTGGCGCGGATCAAGTTCGAGGAGCTGCAGGAGATAGCCGGCAAGCTGCCCAAGCGCAAGCAGGCGGCCAAGGATCCGCGCGCCGGCACCAAGCAGCCACGCGTCCAGAATCAAAACACAAACCCGAATCCCTCGTCGAAGCTTGCCTTCAAGAAGTGCTCCAAGCCCAACTATCCGGAGTTGGCCAACCTGAAGATACGCACCGGCATCTCCGAGCCGGATACCGAGGGCGCCCTCTTCCTCAATCCCGACGAGGTGACCAAGAACGCGCGCAAGTTCGACGAGCGGGTGAAGAAGCTGCAGATCAGCTCGGACGATGACCTGGACGAGATTGACGGGCCGCTGACCAAGAGCGAGTCCAGCGACGAGCTGGCCCACAGTCCGGTCAAGCCGGTGAGGCCAGCCATGAGTGGAGGAGGAGGAGTGCCAACGGGTGGTTCTGGAGACGAATCTCCGCCCTTGGTGGGCACCTTCACCAACACCATTAGCTCCGACGAATTTCAGGCCTATTTGGATCGCAAGGGACTGGCGTTGATGCCGCGCCGGGATTTATCCACGCCCACGCTCTCCGGCACGCCCAGGGCTACGCCTACGGCCACACCTACATCCACATCCACCACATCGCCGCCGCTGAGGACAGCGGAGGAGCGACGCCAGCAGGTAGCCGAATCCTTGGCGGCGCTACGCAAAAGTAACACCAAAAAGTTGTCGGTTTTGCAGCGTCTCTCCCAGAGCCTCTTTCCCGCCCGCCGAAAGACCATGCCCAAGCCACCGGCCACCATGCCGCGCTCCTTGTACGGTGACCAGCCGCCAAAGGAGGAGATTCGTCGAAAGGCGGATATAACGACGCCCGCTGAGATGCGTAGGGTGCTTCTGGAGAGTCGACAGAGCCAGAATCAGACACCGAATGGTCGCCCAGTGCAGATGCCAGTGCCGCGGCGGATCGGGGACTTGCAGAATAGAAATCCGACGGCCACGCTGCAGAGATTGGCTCCGGAACGTCAGAGCCTTATCCCGCGACGCATTTCGCCAGAGGCCCCGCCTGCCAGTCGCTTTGGCCGCTCCAGCTCCATGGATCGCAGTCAGATCCGGCTGCTGGGACAGCGTCGTTCAATGGCCGCAGAGCAGCAGCAGCAACAGCAGCAGCAACAGCTGCAGCAGCAGCAACAGCAGCAGCAACAGCAGCAGCAACAGCAGCAGCAACAGCAGCAACATCACCTTACAACGCCCATGGCCACCTCAACGCCTGTGCGCGGCCAGCAGAATGAATGGGAGCAGCTGAGGGCCATCAAGGAGGTGACGGATCGCCAACTCTACCACAAGGTGCTCCAGCAGCAGCAGCAGCCACAGCCGCATCCAGTCCAGAAGCTGCAGCGGCCCAGAGAGGAGATCTACGAGCACCTGCAACCAGTGCAGCAGCAGCAGCAACAGTTCCTGCGCGGCTCCCAGCAGCGCAACACCTTCTCCGGCATCAGTGGACGCCACCGCCATGTGATGATACTGGACGGCACGCCCATTGTCCCCATGCAGCAGGTTCAGCAGGTGCAGCAGGTCCAGGTGCAGCCACCGCGCTGCCAGAGTGTGCTGGACAACATGGTGGCCAGTCCCGGGCTGCGACGTGGCTACGAGAGCGAAAGCGAAGTGACGCCGGTGGTGATGCGGCGCAGGGATCAGGGGCAGGGTCAGGCCCCGTCGCGCCGCATTGGGGGACTGCTGACACGCGAGGAGATCCTCGACAAGGTCAAGGAGTTCTGCCGCAAGAGCATTAGTCGCACGCCGCTGCCGGCGGCCAAGATGCAGATGCAGCCCATCTATGAGCGCCACATGACGCCACCGAATGCGGATGTCTCGCCGGTTTCCTACGCTTCCGTCGACGATCAGGGGTAATTGGCCACTTTTGGGATTGACTAGAAGGATTTCCAAGTTAACAAACGATATTTCTCCTTTCAGTGCCCGACCGCAGGTGCCTCTGCGGGTGCAGAGCCTGCCCGTCCAACAGCTACGCTATCCTCCGGCGGACATATCCGGCCCAGCCGCCGGTTCGCCCATCTACGCCCACGTGAGCAAGCGCACCAGCCTGCTTTCCAATGACTCGGAGCAGTATCTGTCCAGCCAGCAGCTGGGCCTTCTCGGGCGACCGGTGCTGCTTGACCAGTTTGTGCTGGTGGATACGGGCGAGGGGAAGGTGCAGGCCGCCCAGCTGGTGGACTACCATCATCCGGGCAACCTCTATGTGTCTCAGGGCCAGGGATATATGATGCAGGACGGCAGGACCACGCCGCTCATTCTGGACCGCTCCGCCCAGCACGGAAGCCAGATCTACTGGACACCACAGCATCGACTCCATCAGCAGCAGCAGCATCGCCTGATGACGATGCCTCGGGCTCCTCGTGGCTTCCAGCCAGTGGCGCCTCGACTTAACTTGCCGGCCACCAACTGGAGCAAGCAGCAGCAGGCGATAATGGGAGGAGGACAGCAGAAATTTGTCACCATGGTGCCTTCGCCAAGGAACCACATTCATTCCTTGGCCAAGAACGGTAACGCCTCCGACTGGGAGCTCAGTTCGGAGGCGGGCGAGGTGCGACGTATCATGGAGAATCATTTGTAAGGTAAGAGTAATCAGGGAAATCAGCAGCAAGAATATATTTAATTTATTTAAAAATTTTAATTATTCAAATTTAAATTTAAAAAAACCGGGCTTTGGTAGGAGCGGTCACACTACTTCTTTTCCATCTTTTCTCACATCGGCACCATTTAAGTGTGACCAGTAGCCGTCTAGAAACAAATTCCCCTCCATTTCCACATTGCACAAAGGTGCTGTAAACACCCACACAAACACCAGTACTCGAATGCGTGTTTTGTTTTCAATTTAATTGTTTTTGCGGCTTAGAGTTCAAAGATAAAGTGCGTCGTCAGTGAGTGCCTGAACATCTGCATATATGTATATACACATATTAACATAGGCATAGAAGTGAAATGTGAGTGGACTAGCTGGGCAACCCAGAAAAGCCAAAACCTTGAAGCTATTTTCTGCAAATTTACCTCTGTGACGTAGGTGTATTTTGTACAGCCCTCTCGCTCACTCCACCAAGAACCAACAGCTGTGCGAGTATTTGTTTTTGTCGCAGTTTCTTCCATCTCCTTTATTCCATGAACATTGCGCACTCTGTAAGTGCTGCTCACTCGCTCGCACTTGCAGTGGGTCAGCGCCCAGGGGGCATAAATACAAAGATACATAGATACAAATGTGATGTTTTATGTCCTATAGGTCAGTTTTATCAACATTATTTCGCGACCTTAAAGTGAATTGCGGATCCGCCTATATACAGTATAGGCTTTGGCCTGGTAAATAAAATATTTTGTGTGTATTGATAGTTGAGGCCCGGACAAAGCAAAAATAAATGCATCAGTAACGCGGCTGTGTGTGTGAGCGAGAGGGCAAGATATAGGCTGTTGCATGCACTGCTGCAGCTGCTGAGTTTAACATAACATGAAGAAGCTCATAACAGGGCATTAACATAACATAACCGAAATGTAGATAACATTTTATCAAACTGCTAAGCCAGAGTCCTTGAAATTAAGTGCCACAGGTGCTAAATGTCCTGTCAATGAAAAATGTCGAAAACAATTAACAAAAATAATAATAAAATATTAAAATATATTTTTTAATTACTTTACAGACGGCAGCACAACGATGGAAATGGAGAGGGAGTTGGAGATGGAGGGCAGCACAGCCGAAGATATTGGAAGAGCCAAGGCCACGGCCACGTCCGGCGAGGAGTTACTTGGGAGCAGCTCCTCGTCGTCCTCGGGGCCCAACTCGTGGACCATTCTGCCAGTGGTGAGGGAGAGAGGTGAAGGACTAGAGGAGGAGGAGCTACCGGGTCCGGGGCGCAGTCCAGCGGATAAGCATGCAAACGACAAGTGAGTCTTTGGCTGCGAATAAAGAAATATCCACAGAGAACTCACACACTTTTCCCCTAGCAGATGCAACAGGCAAGTGACCGACGACTCGCCAGCGGACGACATATCCGACGGGATCTCGATAATCAGCGACTGCGAGAGCACGGACCGCCTTTCCCCCAATCTCTTCCTCCGCCAGCCTCTCGTCGACCTGGGCTTCAGCGAAATGCCCACGGGCCCCATTATCCTGGGCTCGTCGGCCACCAACAGCGGTGTTCAGCAGCTGGAGGAGCGACAAGACTTCACCGACGGCAGTGCAGATTCTCGAAAGCGGCAGCACGAAGAGGTGGCCGAGCACGTTGTGCGCTCCAAGCTGGAGATGAAGCTAAGCGACTTCCAAGTGCTGCCGCCGCTTGTGCAGAGCGGCCTTACCGCCATCTTCTACGTGGTGGCCACTCTGGCCATTTTGGCGTTTGTCGGCAAACTGCGCCACCCCGAGTGGCAGGTGCTCGGCAACGACAAGCCCCTGGCCGATCTGGAACGCCGTGTGGGCGATCTGGAGCTGCAAAACAACCTGCTGCGAGCCGAGATCGACATCATGTCCAAGCAGCTACAATACTTGGGCGGCGGCGGCGGAGGAGGAATAGGCCAGGAAGCGGGTCAGCGCCAGACCCGGGCCAAGGGGAAGACCTTCAAGGCTTGGCCTGGCAACGGCGACTCTGTGCAGCCCGTCGACATTACCAAAACAGACCTGAAAAAGTCCTTCCAGTGCGAGGATGGCCAGTTCGTGGAGATTGCCGCCATGTGCTTGGAGAGCAAGCCGCCGCATGCCGAGTCTCTGGCCGATGAGATCGGTGATGCGGTTAACGATGTGTTGCAACAGTCTCGAGCCTTTCACAACTTTGAAAAGGTCACCGAGAAGCTAGGCACTCTTTCCGGCGGCAACGAGGCTAACGGCGCTCCTCTCCCTTTGTCCTCGAATCCCAGACCTGGTGCAGCCCCAAACCGTGAGCAGCCGAGGCGGGAGAATGCCTCCAAGGAGCGCTATAAGCCCAAATATAACAAAGAACATTCGCACGAGAGGAAGAAACAGGGTCGCAACTCCAGGAGCCGCGAGGAGGGGCACTCCAACGAGTACAGGAAGTACAACGATCACGGCAGCCGCGAACGATTCAACAAGAACGGCCGAAAGCCCATGGATAACAGCCACGAGGGTTATGACAAGGACAACGACAGCGGCAGCGGCGAGTGGCATGAGCGGATGATGCAGCATAGGGAGCATGCCCGCCACAAGCAGGCCCAGAAGCGCAACAACAACTGGTACATTGAACGCGGCGATAGTCGCGAGCAGATGCGTTCCGGGGAAAAGGGACGTTGAATGAGGATGGGAACGGACTACTAACCCGAATAAGGCAGCTGGCTGGGGTCGCGTATATACATATATATATATATAATTTCTTTAATCCCAATGTATACTTAAGGACGACGTGTGCGGAAGACGCACACGGAATTGTGTTGGTTTCGAAATGGGACCTTGTTTCGGGAATTTGAAGCAAGAGCTTATAGGAAGCATCATGTGCTTAATATATTTATTTACCTACGACCACTTCGGCCACGTCGAAGCATGCAGCATAATCCTTTTGCAATCTATGTATACTGTTCCAATAGTCAGTGTTAAATAATAGTATTTATCATATTTGTTAATAGGGCAACATGGTACATATCGCACTCATTTAACTAAAGTGGCACAACCCATGACAAAAAAACCCTATAATAAGCAGAATGTATAACGCCTGAACATTTGAATTGCTCGTTTGGCGTTGCTCTTCTGGTTAATATAAGGTATTTGTCAAGACTTGAATAATAATCGTCCATCTAAAAAGGTATTTTATCCCCGCTGACATAAACAATGCCCAATACATCTGACTGTTCAAGTGTTTGGCAGTAAAGATAACAATTTGTGTGCTAAGATATACCAGAAAAGACTCCCAGTTTTGTGTGTTGTTCAACTTATGTTAAATGTGTCGACGATGTGTCTGTTTTGTATAATACTAATTGGTTCCATTTGCCCTGCGGGCGTGTGGTATCTTTCCTAAGTTCCAGCTCAACCTAAGAGACAAACCGACCGATTTAGGTGCGGAATCACTCGGCTTGGTACGTCAATATATTGCAAAATCGAACGGGGGTGCTACAGGATCCGCCAAGGTTCTTAAATTCTAAAGGATTTTGAAAGTTGAAAAGATTTCTTTACGAATCTAAAATTTGTAGCATACATTTGAGCATCTTTCAAGGGGATTTCTGTAGCTCCCCCGTATGTTTCCCTTCAACGAGTATATATCAATGATACGACCTTTTAGGCAGAAGGTAGCTTTCGCTTAAACTATATATATTTATATATATATATATATATACTAGATATTTGTGATACATATAATAATATATATATTTTTTTTTTAGATTAGAAAAATAAAAATCACACTAGTCGACAGAAAATTAAATTCTTGCCACAAGAATGGACCCTCAGTAATTCGAGAACTATTTTTCTTAGACAACAACTTTAGAAGAAAAATGTTTTCAGAACTACGAGTGTTTCAGTCTTGAGGATTTCTTCTTTTTTATTTTTTTGTCGATCAATGTTATTGTACCATATTATGTTTTTTCTGGGAAGCCAAATCCAAATACAACCACAGCGGAAAAGCAACTAAAAATATTTTTGTATGCATGTTCGTTCAATATTTACCAGTACAATTATGTATATATATTTACATCTGTATAAATATGTACCCAAAAATGTATTGCAAAGATAAATAAACTTTCCACAAGTCCCAATTGCAGTGACTCCAATGGGAGTTTAAGTGTGCTTAAAAAAACTAAAAATAAAATAAAAACACATCAAACCAAAAACGATTTTTCCATATTTACTTCACAGGAACTTTAATAATTATTTTTTCTTAATAAAAGTTAAGTATTTAACTAAGACAAGGTGAACTCTACGCTATTCAGATTTCAATCCATAGCCTACTTTCTGCCGCAGCACCTAAAAAAAATATTTTATTGCAAGGAAATTACGATTTTAAATGCAACCTCAATATATAACATGTCTGCTAGCAATCTGTGGTATTGCTGCTTAAGGGGGTAAGGGGTTGTGTGTTTTATGTATCTGTCCCTTAATTAACACTTCATTTGGCAAACAACCGAGGTCCACTCTAATTTCCCACACCTGCATCCGGAAAACCATATAAGCAGACATAGATACATAACTGTGCGTATGTGTGAGTGCATATACAATGCACTTTCATTTCTCGGCCGAGGTTTAGAAAGAATAAAATAAGAGATCGTCTGTGTGTGTGTGTGTGGAGAATATGCATCTGTGTGATGTATCTGACATGGACGATTCAAGCCGTGCTCAGCTCGCTTTCACTCACACACACAGATACACACACAGACATTCGTCAGAACATTGAAATGATAAAATGGAAAGCTTCCGAAAAAAGAGTGCAAGTGCCCCAGTGAGAGAGAGAGATAAGCGGAAGAGAGGAACCATGCTTAGAACATTTGACTTCGTGAGTGCTTCGTGTCGCTCGTCGCTCGTCGGGTTGAATGCAATAATGGTGGGCGGAAAGAGGGGTTGCTATGGCGGTGCTGCACACTATGGTGCCAACGACCACTTTTTGGGGCTAAAAACTAAAATAAATTTAAAACGATTTAATATTTTTAAGTTCTGCTTCTGAATCAGGTTTGATACAACAAAAGGCTCCACTACTAATTTGTATTGAATTTATCTTGTATCATATCAATCAAAATCAATTTTATCGAAATAACTTAGATACAAATTCTTTAATCAATATGTACGAAAATATGAATTTGTTCCTATTTTATATATTATAAAATATTCTCCTTTATTTATTTTATATTTTCTTCTAAATTGAATAATTATGATCTTTAGTTGGAGATATTAACTAAGCTGCAAAAATTGCATTGCAATATTTTGTTTTGTTTACGAAAATTCCCCCAAAAAATTACGTATACGTATAACGTATACGCCCCATGGGCCCCAGTGCCGTTGAATGAGACTGCTTCCGAATGGTTTCACTTCATTTAAATTATTAAAATTGCAAGATTTTATGATTAAACACCACTCGCTAAGCATACTAACGGCAAATAACGTAGCAGGGGGCGTTAGAAAATGGGTTTTAATCAGAAAATATTGTCGTTTGCCCCATAGTCCCCCATGATGTGGCGGTGCTGTGTGCGTGTGCGTGTGTATTTGTTTTGTTGCTGGCTCACTGGGGCTCGTTCGCGCGTCAATTCACAGTTACTACAACGACTTCAAGAACTACGGATGTTCCACACGGCGCTCGCTGGTGGCGCGTGCTATTGAGTAACGACGGGCTAGGGAAATTTGAGCAAAATAAAAACAACAATAAAAAAAACCTGAAAACAAATAAAAATTTAAAAACAAAATCCAAAACGAACCAAACAAATACGGAACACGGAACAACACGACTAACTATATAAATATATTGAATGGCAAATAAGTAAATAGACGACACGCACACACATTTAATCCAAAAAGACAAAAAAAAAGAAAAAGAAGAAAAACACCACAACAACCACCCACGAGAACACACGCAGATTTGAGGAGAAAAGCATCGCAATTGTAACAACAACTGAGTCATTATACAACTCGCCAGCGCCAGCCAGTAAAAGAGAAAATAGAAATAAAAACAACAGCCAGGAGCGAACCCGCATACTATATGTATAACCAGCGTCAGAAATAAGTTATCATCGCGTCGAGTCGGCACCGAAATTAACATCACAGTGCCCATCATCAGCAGCAGCCGCAGCATCTGCAGCAGCCACCCAGTTACATCGGTATATTTCTAGATATGTCTAAATACGATTTAAATATATTTTCCCGATAACGCCATAGCAGCCATCACCTGCATATGTGTGTCAGTGTGCCTCTGGGTGTCCAAGAAGAAGAAGCGAGAAAAACTGAAAAGCTCACTAGGGCAGTGGAGCTCTCGCCAGTGCCGAAAGGGACAGCTGTTTCGCAGCAATGTGGGTGAAGTCCGACCTTAGGGCACATGCACACAGCCCCCACAGCTCCCTCTCCCCCCTCTAGCAGCTGTGTGTTTGCTCTTAGCTCTCTTTCGTCGCAACGATCTAGGAGCTCAGCTGATGGTCTTCCACGGGACTCGTGTGCCCTTCGTGTAACCCTTTTGCCACAAAAAACCAGTTACTATTTGGAGAGTGAGAGCACCGAAACGTAGCTAAAACTTAAAATCTATGGCACAGTGTATTTATTTATCTGTGAGATACATTTCCATAATAATGATGTGCTAAAAAGAAATAAATATTCTTACGAAATGTGGTAAACAATACAGTGCACACACGATAAGGCGAGCTTTCGTCAGTGTAAACAAATTACACTGCCTGATAATACATATATGAGAAAGAGAGAGAGGCAAGAATCCATACATTTTTGTTCATTATAAAAAACATAAACCTATTCGTAAAGCTGTCAAGTTATTTTTTTCGAGTTTTCGATTTTTAAAGGTTTTTTTTTTTGTTTTTGTAGTGAATACTGTTGAATGTTTTCGAATAATGCATTTCCCCCTTTCGATTCGATTCGATTTCGATTGTTGCAACATGCTGGCGACGAAAACCAGGAGGTGAAGGATAGCGACTGCAGCTGTTTTTGCATTTTTGGCCCGTGCCGAAATCAAATTTCTGGCCAAAGGCATTTGGCATTTCTTTGCGGGCTCTGCAAGCAGTACGTTCGTTCGTTCGTTCAAACACAATACAAAAAAAAATAAAAATAAATAAATAGAAAAATAGATATTGCGCTGCCACACACCCACACAGATACACGGACTAGTCCGCCGAGAGACGTGTCTATTTGTCATTTCAATTTTCGTGTGCTGTTGTGCTCAGATAAACGAACGGGAATCATGTGCCAAAATTTTGTTGGTTCGCTTATTTTTTTCTATTTTTTTCCTATGTGATTTGTGACGTAAAATCGGTTGGCCATTTAACGTTGTGGCTAAATATGAACAGCTGATTCTGTGTGATGACGGCGGAATATGGAATTTCTAATTGCGGGGGAGAGCCGTAACCGTAACCGTTTGACTTCCGGCAGTGCTGTGCTTGTGTGCTTACTATATGTGTGTGCTTTACCTTTAGAAGAACACAAGGAATCCGAACGGAATATAAATTTGGCAATTACACAGTGCAAGGCGTCGGCGGGAAGGGGCGAAAAGCGAGGGAGAAAATGTCAATAGCTCATGCATATACATACACACAAACATACGCCCGCGCGCGCTGTCAGCTGTTTTGTGTTGTTCTTGAGTAAAAGTTGTGGGAAATTCGGGGCTTGAACGCCAAAAAAAAAAAAAAAAAAAACAACATACACCACAACCGTGTCAGTCTCTCTCTCTGTGTGTGTGTGTGTGTGTGTGCTTGGGTGTCTGCCAGCGAGCTCTCCCACTCTCCTGCTTTCTCGCCACACGCCTCTCTTTTTGGGGGCAAATGAGAGCTGCGTTTGCTCCAAGCCAGCTAGTCTGTGGGAAATTCTGCTGGCATTAAGTACAAATAACTCGGTGTGTTTGTGCTCAACGATCTTGTTGTAAAATAAAGTGGCTGCACGCACACACACACACTCGTATGTATGTAGCAGCATAAATTGCATATATTGGGGGCAGACTCTGTGTGAGTGTGTGTAATTTCCCGCGACATTCTGACACGGGAAAATAACCTAAAAGCATTATGCAATGCACATATCAAAATGTGAGGAATGAATGCAGCAGAAGCAGCAGCAGCAGCAGCAGATCTATGCAATGTATCTTTTGTGCCACTTTATGTAACGGTCCGTTTTCTCGCGCTCCCGCTTCCGCTTCCGCCTTCCCTTTTACTTCTTCCGCTGGGCCCAGCTGACATTAGTTGTCAGAAAACGGTAAACGGCGGACATCTGCATTTCTGCGGCCCCTCAGTGGCAGTGGCAGTGATGTAACGCCATTCTCGCTCCGCCTCTGCTGCGACATGTGAACTGGATTGCACAGTGCTAAAAAGGGAAGCAGGGCAGTCAAATGAAAAACGAAAGGAAAAAGGCCAAACAGAGCACGATAAATTGACACACGGCGAGACGAGCGTTTGTATAGCACAGTGAATGTATGTATGTGTGTGTGTGTGTGTGCAAGAGCAGTGGCGTTTGCCAGGGGGGGCACATCCTCATTTAAAATTGTATTATTTATTATTTCAAGTCAAATATACAATATTCAAGTTTTATCATATCAATCGAAATCAATTTAATCTAAATTACTGAAATGCAAATTCCCACAAAAATATGTAAAAATGTGCGAATATATTAGAAAAGAATATCCAAAATCTTTATTGTCTGCATATATATATATAAACAAAACTGCAACAATTTCATTGCCATATTTTGTTTTGTTTACGAATGCCAGCTGAAAAACTCCCCCCCACAAAAATTACGTATACGCATAACGTATACGCCCCTGGGCCTCAGTGTTGTTGCGCAAAAAACCTGTGCCGTGCTCATCCGTTTAATTATCTTCAAACAAAACGGGGCAAATTGAAGGCTGCAAGTAGCCGTACTCCGAATGCCCTACTCATTAGAGGGGCATGCACATCTACAGCTTAACTTAATTGAATTAAATGTTCCTAATTGGAAGACAAAAGCGCTGTGCCGAACGAATCGACATGCCATAAACCATAAAGGCCTCGCGCACACACAATCGGACGGACGATAACAGGGAAATCATACTATTTCACATTGATATATATGTGATTTCAGCTATTATCGGTTTCGTATACATTAGGCTTATGTCTGGTAATATCTAGGAAAGATTGCTTAAATAGCGATTTGTTACAAAAATGTAATGATAAAGTTCTGCCTGTTTTTTGAATAAGTTTCTGAATATAGTCAAGTTTGGGTCCCTGTTGATGTTATTATTTGGGTATTTCTTAAAAGTTAACTTGTCAATTCTAATAAATCTTTAATATAACACAAAAAATATATTACCTCAACGTGAAATCTATAATGTTAAAGTAGAATCTGAAAATTAAAATCATGCCTTAAAAACCTATACTTTATAACTTCTTCTTTAACTTCAAAGACATTCAGTGTTTAAGGAACCAATTTTGAAAGTAGGAACCCCTATAACAGCTGTTGTACATAATTAGTTATTATCAACATTTGAAAGGGAGTGGAAGAGAGATATTATTAACCCAAATGTATGAGGCTATCATTAATGCTAAGTATTATTCTGAGCGCGCTTTGTCAACATTTCTTGCACGCTAACACAATCCCCTTCTTGGCAACCATGGACTCGCTCCCAAAAAGTATGCTACAAATGCGAGCGAGAGCTGCCGAGTCCTCCAAGCAGTTGACTTTCGCCCCCGTCCTAATGCCTATAAATACATGCCCCTAAAAAGCACACACACTTGGTACACTTGGGTATTTACCCTGCTGTTGCACATAGAGCGACTGGAGGAGGCATGTTCTGCACTTATGACGGTGTGGAAAGTAAACATGAAAATAACAATAATAATAAAAACAACATCTTCCATGGACGCTCTCCCAGCTGATGGACGGCTCTCATGCGCACTTTCTCTCGCAGTGCCTCTCTGTGAGCAGCGCTGCACTCTTTAATGTCTCTGTGTGTGGGTCGCTCTTGCAACCGAAAATCAATAAAATCTGGGCCACCAGTTTTAAAGGTTGATTAAAACGCTATGACGCGGATTCGTGAGCACGTTCGATGCTCTGTGTGTGTGCAAAAATATAAATAAACATTTGTAAGCCGAACTCCGGTCTGTGCTCTCCAATCTTCTTCGGGCCCAGGCTCTCGCCTTCCCCCGTCCCAGCCTCCGGCTCCAGCTTAAAGATGAATTTGGCTGCGTCTTATGTACCGACATAAAAGTGAAAATAGAGCTTTTCAAGTTCACTTGGCCAGCGCACACGCACACCATCTGATAGAGTATATATACATATATATATGTATATACATATGTATATATATATATATATATGTATAAGCTTATGTGGCCCCCTTGCATTTACATACATCATGCTGCACACTTTTCTTTCACTTTTCCAATGATCTTGGCTTGCCGGTTGAAAATGCTACGCAAATCTAATGTCAAGGCCAGCGGAAAACTATAGGTTAAAAGTCAAATGGTAAATAATTATTGGCATATTCTTAATAGAAAACAGTTGCTCTACAAATTGGTAATCCTATTTACAGGCAATTTGAGGAATAATCAAAATTTGTGATATTAGGTTTAGTGCCATTTATAGTAGTTCCATGGGGATAAATCAGGCTTAAACCAAATTAGGCTGCCATTAACCTGAAGTAAGAACCAATTCTGTGTTTTTAAACTAGAATAAACTAGACTTTAAGCATTGTCTAGCTGTGATTCAAATGATGAAAACAAGCACAAAACTTGACTTAATTACTTAATGCCAATGGGGCACACACGTATGTTTCGGATTCAGTATTTGAGATTTGAGATTCGAGGTATTTATCTAAGACAGTTTGGGGTCTGTTTTTAATAACAGGTACCAAGCGAATTAATGTAATTTAATAATAATTTTGAAACAAATACCAGGTAATTTTGCCATCTATGTGTAACCTTCTAAAGTAAAAATTAACAAAAAAATGAAAGCTGAGGAAAACATAATAATATTAGGTCGCTACATTCAACAGATTCAGGTCAAGGTCATTTCAAGGTGTCTTTTCTAATGCCTGAAATTATTCAATTCAAATTATTAACATAAATATGTTTATTTTGGAATTGCTTTTAGGTAAAGTGTTGAATTCATCCTTTTTTGGGTTTAAGTACATATATTGTTGGATATATGCATATGCATTTTAGTCATAGGAACTTTTTTATACAATATTTTAAACAGTTTTTTCCATAATTAGCCACTTTGATTTATTTCTTACTTACACAAGTTCAAGATAAACTTTTCCCTTTAAGCCAATCACTCATACGCAGTGTTGCCTTTCCTCAAATAGTTGCTGCTTATTTATGAAATATATATATTATGAAATTATATAAAAAGCTGGCAAAAATAAATAAATTATTTTGAAATATTACACGGCGTATGAGTGATTTAAATTGGTTCTTAAAAGCAAGCACTCATACGCAGTGTTGTCTCTTCTCAAATATTTGCAACTTATTTTAAATTTTTCTCCTATATTTCAAATAATTATAGGAAAACGTGTGAAACTATATAAAAAGATGGCAAAAACCTAAAATAATTATAATATTTTGAAATTTTACACTGCGTATGAGTGATTTAAATTTATTAAAAGGAAAAGGAAGTGTTATGTCTCCTCAAATATTTGATTCTAATTTGTATTTTTTCTTCTGTATTTAAAATAAAAATAGTTAAATGTCTTAAACTAGATAAAAAGCTACCAAAAATATGAAATATATCTAATATTTTACAATTGTACATGGCGTATGAGTGATTTAAAATAATTCTTAAGGGTAATCACTCATACGCAGTGTTGTCTCACCTCAAATATTTCTTGTTTCTTCCGTATTTGAAGTACTTCTAGTAAAACGTCTAAAACTATATAAAGAAGCCAGCAAAAATGTGAAATATTTCTAATATTTTAACATTTTACACGGCGTATGAGTGATTTAAAATCTTTAAAGACACAAATCGTAGAAATAATAAACACTTTAATCCCGATTTAAAGTGCGTGAATTCATCCGTTGTATATATATATATGTATATATGGTATATATATGTACATATCTATGTAGGCTCCTGTGGAAACCCAGCAAAGACTTCGCAGCCTTTCAGTGTGTGTGGCCTTCAATCGGCTTACAAACGGCGAAAAGGTTACGTGCGTATATATGCATGCATGTATGTATATGTGGGGGACGCATACAAGCATACATGACCCCGCTGCACTCACACAGCTGCAGCATGCAGCATAAATGAGCGCGAGTGCGAGTGGGCGAGCGATGAGGCCTCGGGGTCGTTTATATGTCACTGCGCACATGCCGTGCGGCGCAGCCGAAGAGCAAAGCCTGCCTGTCTCTTGTTTATTTTTACTCGCACCACTCGACTGGGTGAGAGAGGGGGCTTAGTGGGTGGGTTGCTAAGTGGGTGGGTGGTGTTGGAGCTTTCACTTGCTCACACTCTCACTGGCCTTCGTGGGCCGTTTATCCATTCGGCTGTGCTCCAGTTACGCACCCGAATGCACCTCGGCTGGGTGGCTCTCTCTTCGCAGCCAGGGCTTTCCTTCTCTTCGGTGGCACGGTTAATGGTTAACCTACATTCCATCGGGTTGCGTGGGTGCTGGAGGGGGTAGAGCTGGCTTGCAGCTCAATGACGTAGGAGGAGTGCAGGCACATTTCACAGCTGTGTACGCCATAACACTGCTAATCTCTAACTCCAAGGTTCTTTGCCTTTGTTTAAGTAGAGTTGAAAGCCCAATTAGGATCTCATTTCTAGCTTCTCACCTATAAATTGGATTTTAATTAAAATTAAGGTTGTAAGCCATTATGGTTTTCCCCTCAGCTGCGAATGAATGTGATTTAATTACCTGTAAAACTGACATTCAAACCGAGTTTTTAAAGAACCTTTTCCATTTATTTTTTCTTATTTTTACAGGTGCCGCCGAGACACATTTCATATACACAATTGCACGGCCCTGAAAACGAAATAAATGTTTATAACCAAACGCACTCGGATTGCCAAAACCAAAGAGAAACGAAAGATATAGCAGCAAGGAGAGGAATCAAACTAATTATAGCGACTAGAGAGCGTTTTTGGGTAATGCCCATAGCCGCAAAAAAGCAGTTGCCGGGAACTAACCATATAAACTCGGATATGCTTTGTAAATACAACATTAAACATATTTAGGATCTAGATAACTACGCTTAAAACGACATCTGAATCGGAGCCGAAGGTGTAGCACACATCCCAACATTTAAATTTCAAGCAAACACGATCCTAATTCTAATTCTAGTCGAGAAATATTCACCAAACAGATATTGTACACACGCGAAACACTAAAGAAGTAATAAGCCCTCCCCACCAAAAAATAAGTAAATAGCCAATCAACTAGACGATAAATATACGAAGCAAGGCAAGGATAATAATATCTAACAGCCAAAAGGACATATTTAATTAAAATAAGGCTCAACTAAACTCAACAAACAACAAGTCAGTATTCCAAATTTCTACCAATGTGCGGATGATCCACGGGAAAGAGGAAATCGCCTATCATTGGGCATCTGTTTGATTGAACCAGCACCACTTGGGGCAGCAGCAGCAGCAGGCAGTGTCGGGGCTAGGAGACGTAGCCGGTAGCCGGTATCCGCGGCTGGAGTCCGTCCCAACCCAACCGCCAGGCAGGCCAGTGCAACGAGGAGCAGGGCTGCGAGGTGCCAAGATGCATATTGAAATTCAGGTGGCTCTGAACTTCGTCATATCCTATCTCTACAACAAGCTGCCGCGCAGGCGTGTAAATATATTTGGCGAGGAGCTGGAGAAGGCGTTGCGCGAAAAGTTCCAGGGTCACTGGTACCCGGAGGTGCCCTTCAAGGTGAGTTCCTGCTCCTTGGAGTTAGTTAAATCGCTAATTTCTCTCGGTCTCCCCCCCCTCGTGTGCAGGGTTCTGCCTATCGTTGCCTGAAAACTGGCGATCCTGTCGATTCGGTGCTAGAGAAGGCTGCCCAGGAGAGTGGGGTACCGATCACCGACATCCTCGAGAACTTGCCCAGCGAGCTGTCGGTCTGGGTGGATCCTGGGGAGGTTTCATTTCGCATTGGCGAGAAGGGATCTGTTAAGGTAAGGTACATATATCCGTGAATGAAAGAACCTTGAATGGCTTGAATGGTTACTAATTAGTAAATTGAACTTTAAACTCTTTCGCTCTTTCGGCATAAACTTGACAGGTTTTATTTTCTTTCCGTTTTGCAGATATTGTACACGGAAAACAATGACAACCACGAGGATAGCCACTCGGCTGACCGCGAGGTCACCACAACGTTCAATCCGGAGGCGCAATGCTTTAGGCCCATCGACGCCGTCAACACAACTATGAACAATCTGAGCTTAAGCCCCAAGGCTCTGCCCCTGGCACTACCCCTGGCACTGCCCCAGACGGGCTCCTCTCCCCACTCGGCCGCCTCCAGCTCCCCCACCTACAAGGGTAGCCCCAATCCCACGATCTCCGGCAGCTGCAGCTCTGGCTCTGGCTCTGGCTCCGGTTCCGGTTCGGGTTCCGGTTCGACTATGTGCTCGGGCTCTGGTCCTGGTGCCGGTACCACTGCCGCAACCAGTACCGCCGCTGCGGCCTTCACCCAGCGTGCCAACCAGGCGCCGCTGACCTTCACCACGGCTACCTTTGCGCAGACCAAATTCGGCAGCACCAAGCTGAAGACCAGCTCCAAGCGCACCAATAGGTAGGTTCTGGCCTCCAGTCCCACATTTTTTTATATATTTTTATATTATTCTTTGGCCTCCCCAGCAGTGCCTATCGGATGTCGCCCACAGAGTTCTCCAACTACATTAAGCAACGCGCTATACAGCAGCAGCTGCACCATGGCCATGGGGTCATCTCGTCCGCGGGCTCAGTGTCCGGCTACGGTGGATTGGATGCTGTATCGCCGGCCCGGTCCCTCTCCCCGAATCCCCTGTATTTGGGCGGTGGCCAGTGCACAGGCTCAACTGGAGGCGGTGGTGGCAGCGGCGGCGGCACTGACTCCTCCTTTTACTATCCGAACATGACCGTCGGCCTGTATCCGCAGTTCAGCAGCCCGCGCAGCCTCTTCGACTCGCACTTCAATCCGGACACCAGCCTGGGTCTGTTCGGCAGCGCCGGAGGCTCGGGGGTTAACAACAATTACAGTACTTACCTGGAGCCATGCTATTTCCCCAACAGCCATCCCAGCATCCCGCCGTATTGCCAGCTGCATCTGTCCAATGGCAGTGGCTCCGGCATGGAACGTGCCAACAGCAGCGACAGCTGCTTCGGCTTGGACATGGACTGCGGCCTGGTCAGTGGTGTGAATGTGAATGTAAATGTGAACCTGGACGAAGGTGGTGGTGGTGGTGCTGCTGCTGCTGCAGCGGCCGTGACCATTGGCAGCGACTCTTCGCCGGACAACAGTCCCGTGGGCACACCCACCACCATGAGCGTAGCCTCGAATACTGTTATCTCCTCCTCGACTGGCGGTCAGGAGCAGCAGCAACAGCAGCAACAACAGCAGCAGCAGCAGCAGCAACAACAGCAGCAGCAGCAGCAGCAGGAACAGCAGGCTCAAGAAGCCTCCACGGGCAAGCTGATAGACGGTATCAACTCTTTCTATGGCGCAGGCTCATCCTATCAGCAGCTACTGGTTGCCAACTAGAGTTAGCCCAGCCAGACAGACAACAGATGAAGACACCCAAAAACACAACCAGAATGGCCACAGACACAAGAGGGATCCGAAGGATTTAGGATCCGAACTGAGCGTCTTCGTTACTTAAGTACTTGAGCAGAGATCGTTATTGGGCCTTGGAGCCGACCGAATTGTTACAATGTTTTGAGATTTCTTTTCTTTACCCTTACGAAAGATTGTGAGTCCAGCAGGGTGGACGTCCAGTGGCGGGCCGACAGAGATTGATTGTCGTACATGTCGTACGGATAGTTCGCAATGGGAACCAAGTTATACTTCGAAGAACGATACGATGTCACATTCACACCTGGCCAGAGACACGAATTACAGCGACACACACGCTATAATCCACTCCCAACACCCAACACCCAATAACCCACCCACTCGGCAGTCAAAAACCGAGTGGCGTAAGGGCATGGATGCCCACAGCCAGCCCTCAGCAGACACTATTTGTTTGTTATTAAATTCTGCACAGTCAAAGTAATGTTTCATTCTGGTATTATCCCACACACACACTCACACACACCGGATGTACATATGGAAATGTAGCCTTAGCAAAAGCAAGGTGGTAACAAAGCAAAAGCAAAGCATTAGCAAGAAGCTAAATAAAAGGCAAACAAACCAATAAGCAAACATAAAATAAAACCATAATATATTATATATATATATTATAGTTTATATTATTTTTTTATATATCATAGAAAGTCAACTAGAATTTCTCAACTAATTGTTTTTACTTGTTATGCATATATACATATATATATATACACATATAAATATTATTAATTATCCAACTTCGGATCAACTTTCGACATTAAGTTTTTAATTAGTTCGTAAACGTTATCTATAAGATCATTTTTTATATCAAGACAAAAAGCTAAGAGAGTAAAACAAAACAAACAAAAAACAAAAAAACATTGTTGAATATCTAGAAAGAAGAAAAAAAAAAAACAAAACAACAAAAAAAGACAACAACTTGCATACCCTTGTTCAGCGCCAGAACATCAAAGAACATCCAGCTGACCCAAGTGTCTGACAATGCCATTTGTAGGGGGACCCCCATATCATCAATAATTACATAAAATTCATTATTTTCTATATATATATATATATATATATAGAGGAGACACGAACGGATACTTTATTGTTTATTTTTATTTTTTTGCTCTTTTGCTTACCCCTAGAAGAGGCCAGGTTATGCAAGACAAGAAGTGAAAAAAAGTAGGAGAAAAACCACAGAAACAACAAACAGAAACCAAAAGAAAATCAACAACAAAATATGAAAATATGAAAACTAAAAAAAAACTAGACTTTCTTTGTGTGTTATATTGTATGTATGTATTACTATATATTTGACTTCGTACTTTTTTTTTATAAGTATGTATATCTATTTTTATATGAACATTTGTAATTTTTATAAATCAACTAAAGTAAAAACAATTTTATACTTTTTATATGGGCTTACGTGAAAATACCTTGTGCTGTATGAACGTTTACTTTAATGTAAAAACAAAACAAAACAAACAAAAAAAAAAAACAATGGAAGAAAAACAAGCAAACAAAAGAGCATTTTTATTTAAATTGTTCGAACTTCGTTAGCCTCCCCCCTTCTCGCCCCAAAGATAACTAAACAAATGAATGTATATATTATATATATATTATTTTTGTCAAGTCCCGAATTTAAAAGCAAGAGCACGCCCCCTCATAAGATATCGTTTAATATGGAAATATATATAAATGTACACCTAAGACTACACAGAAGATGGAGAGACGAACAGTTGGCAAGACAAGTGAATATTCCTTCTAAATGTATGAATATGAATATGAATATGAATATCTTGTTAAGTAGCATTTGTAATTTATGCAGGTGTTTGTTTTTATTTTTACATTTTGTTAGAGCCAAGGAAAACCCCAAAGAAAGAAAACAAAAGAAAACCGGAGGAGATGAGGAAAGAATGGAAAAAATTTTAAATATTTTGAACAAATGTATTCGATATGTACCTACACAGCCATCATGGGATGTGTTTATCTGAAACTCACCACTGAAAACGGAAATTTAATGAAACATTTAAGTACCTTAACGAAGCTTCTAAACTATATAGGCTACCGTGAGTCCGGATCAAGTCAAGTCAAGCCAACAAACTATAAATTTGAAATGCTATTTCTTGTTTAAAATCCCAACTCCTTTTGTCCGACACGAGGGGCTTGCCAATTGCCGGTTTGCTAAGGGCAAATTGGGGCATTGTGGCTAACTTTTGTATTCTGAGATCATGGTAGCGCATAAGTACACACAATACAGCCTCTTCCCACCAAAGACCATATTAGTAATAGGATGCATAGCGCCATTCGTATGGCGTTATGCATCTTATTATTAGATTGCCTTTGCCCCCAACACACACATTCGACACACATGACACCACAACATGGAATGCGGGCACTTTTTTTTTAGAAATTATATTAGAGAATACTTAACTAACCAAAAACAAAAACAAAAACCAAACAAGGAATAACAAATTTTGTACTTTTATATATATATGGTGAATATGTATATGTATATATATTTGGATATATATCTATATATATACATATAGACATGTGTATATACTCGTTAACACATATATGAATGTCTCCAATGGGTTCAACTCAGCTTCAGCTCAACAAACGAACTCTCAATGTGGTTTTTGTATGTATAATGTCTCTGAATCTGAATCTGAATGGTAGCGAACAGCAAAACTTATCGTATAATGTTTACAAACGAATATAAAAGAGCAGAGCAATAAGGCACAAGTATAAGACCCCCCTAATGCATGTATCCTCTCTATATATGATATATACTAGTATTTACCTGAATCGTAGACGAATGCGGAGAAAGAGAGAGAGAGCCCTGAGATTATGCGAAAACCCGATGGCTTGCTTAGAAAACTTTTCTATTGTGATTGTGATACCAATGTAAGGCATAGTAAAAGAAGAAAAAAGAACCCGAAACAGAAACGGAAACGGAAACGGCAACCGATTCATATAATTAATATAAAATATGTACAGTACCGTTGTTGGGAAGTTGAAAAGAGAAGAAGAGGAATCAAGAATCCGCCTGTCATCGATGTCCACCAAAACTTACATTTAGACGCGGTCGCGATGAAATTGTATCCGACCGATCTTAAGAACAATAGGAACCTTTAATGGTAGTTACAGAAATATACAAAACAAAACATATATTTTACAATATGGAAGTAAAAAGCCACACTCAAGCCCACATTCTGATACACACTGATATTGATAATTGATAAAAAATAAATGATAAATGATAAATGATAACGATAGATTTAGATACAAGATTCAAGACGAGATCCGAATTAGAAAAACAAACTCACTAACTAAGCGTGCGTATTTTAGGTACAAGATCCAGACAACCATTAATGGAAATAATACTAAACTGCTTTTTATACCTCAGATATGTTTCTATATATGTATGTATCTATATGTACGAAGAGATATCTCCACACACACACACACACACACACACACACACACACACACACAATGCAATGTCAAAGGATAACGAAAAAAAATGATAACTAAATTCAGCATGCCCAAAACTTGTCGTCGTCTTTAAGGTCCTCAAATACCGATATTTTGATAGGTAGCTAGAGCTGACAAATTCATTTATGAATGTGTAACTTTTATATATTTTTAGGAAACTTGTTCAATTGATACGCTTTTTCCAAACATAAAATCTAAATGTGCATTATCAAAAAAAAAAACTAAAAACAAAACAGAAGAAAAACAAAAGAACACCACCAGAACTCGTGTGTGGCTCGGATTGTTAAATAGTTTCTTCCGGGACTCTGGCGACTTGGGCGAATATCTACGATCTACGACAAATTAAGCTCAATATATACATATATATATATCATAGCTGTATTCCGTATCATAACTGTATATTCTTTCCACGGAATCGAATTGAATTGTAAGAAGGGCAATATATAAAGTAGATACCAGATATTTTCTCATGCGTATCTTAGGGATACGTATGCCTAAGTGACGCCAACAATGGACATGGAATATATTGTGATTTGAGTTCTAAACAGTTATGTGTGTATGTATCTTCTGTTAGGTGTCTGTACATAGAAAAAAAATCAAGTTCAATATATATGTCAGAGAAATATATATATTGAGCTGGGTAAATGTACGTTTTTTGTATGGATAATTGTATAATTTAACTTCAACTTCAATAAGTTATGGTACTGATTGCTATATAGCGTTCGTTAACTGACAAAACAATGCAGAAAGCAGAAAGCAAAAAGCAGAAATGGAAATTAATTAAATTAATGCATATCAGTGATCACAATAATGATGATGTACATACATTGTAAGCAATTTTGGGGCATTCAGCCATCTTAACAGCTGCGGCAGGTGGCCCTTGCAACATGAAGACTCAATCTTCTGGTCACAAAACGAATTTTAAAACCAAAATTTGCTCACACAACACAACTTAAGTAAGAACTTTTTCGAATTTCCCAAAGCTAGACCTTTAAAAAGAATAATTAATGACTTCATTAGGCAACCAAAATATTGTTGCAAGGACTTCTGTTTTATATTCTATCCTTTTACGTTGCAAATTGCAATTTTAAAACACATTTGCCACATCTGCTAAGAGCCATTGAATGACCTTAAAAAAAAAAGAAATAAATTAGTGAAAATACAAATAAAACGAAAAATATAAATAAAAACAGAGCCCAAGAAATGTACGTACATACATATGTATATGTATATCTATTCATAGTACCGAGAAAGAAAATATTCATTCAATTCGAAATCCTTTAAGTGTGTACATAAGCCTAGTGGTAAATAATATGACATGTATGTATTATGTATAGTAAAAAAATATAACTTCCATATTGAGTATTTTTCATATTACCTTTAATAGAATAAAGATTATCGTATTATTCAAAGGGATTTGTGTACAAATTTTATTATATTTCCAATGGTCAAAATAGGATCAATGGGATCAAATTCAAGCACCACAGAACACAGAATGTATTATAGCAAATCGAAAAACAGCAAGAATTATTCATTTTTTAAAACGTTTTATTAAAATTTGTTTTCGCTTGGGGTTTGGCTGCACAAAAAAATATATATATATTGCATTTATTTCATAGTAAACGCCCGTGTGTGTCTGTCTGAGTGTTAACGCTAAATGTTGCTCCTTAGGTAATCGGTAAAATGTTAGTTTCCTTTGTTGTTTAGGTTTTATCCTGCCAATCGATTTGTGGATGGCTCCTGTGAAAGCAATTGTCGATTGTGGCTTACGATATTCAAGTAACGAGTCCCCAGTTACCAGTTACTCGAAACGAGTAACAGATCGCCAGTTACGGGCTACAAATATCATCGCTCTGTGTCCAGGTTAGGTACTGCTTACAACTTACAACTATTAAACATTACTTTCGTTATTGGCGGCAACCTGCTTGGCTCCTGAGCCGCTGCCAGATCCCCCGGCTGCTACTCGGGCTCGGGTAAATTTGCTAATGGACGTGGGCGATGCGGAGGCAGCGGCAGCGGCAGCTGCATCTAAGCGGAGACTATTCCCGGCCGGATAGACGCATCCTTTGCGTCGGCGTCCCGCCGGAGAGCCGGCACCTCTATCACCGATTTGTACTAGGCTGGACAGATCATCGCTGCGCGAGAACACGAACTCCTCGGAGGACAGGCGCTTGCGCACCCTCCCTCCGACCACATCCGGTTTCTTGCCATTGCTCAGCGGCGAGGGGGAGGCGGGTGCCACCAGGGCCGGAGTCTCTATGCCATTGCCCCCGCCCAGGACGGGAAAGTGGGACTCTAGGACGCCGGGTCGCATGAGAATCTCCTCGAGGTGGGGACCGCCATTCTGGCGAGCCGGCGTGGCGAACTGCTCCAGCGAGGAGCTGGCACTGTAGAAGCTTGTGTCCGCGGAGCCCTCGGAGCCGCACTTGCCATGCTCGGAGCGAGTGCAGCAGCCACGCTGGGCATCCCGACCGCATGGACAGTGGGGACACAGTCGCAGGCAGTGCTCTTCCGTCAGGATGTCGCTGTCGCTAAAGGTCAGCTTCTTGACCGGTGGCGCTGGCCTCGGCACATGATCCTGATCCCCGTCCAGGGGATCGGCCGATTTGGAGCTCTGCACCGCATTGGCAGCGTGCGGCAGCTGCAGCCTCTGCAGGCTGTGGGCCGAGGCCGACTCGAAGCTATCGTCACTGGAGTCCAGGCTGTGAGCGGCCGGCGACTGGTCCGGGAAGATGCGCGGAAAGGTGACAAAGACACGGCCCAGCCGCTTGTATTGGTCCTGGGTCCGGCTATCCTCCGCACACCCCGCCAGATTCTCGGTGAACTTGGGCGCCCTCCGCATGACCTTTGGCGTATGCAGCTGCGACTCAAAAATATCCTCCAGCGGCACCTTTGGCCCGCCCACGCCCATGTGCTGCAGATAGCGTTCGATGCTGTTGGCCAGGCTGATGGGGACGCTGGTGCGCGACGAGACGCTAGAGATTTCAGACAAGGTCTCGGGGCTGGCCAGCGGTGCCAGGCCGTACCAGTCATCGTGCAGTAGATCCACGCCCTGCGGCACTGCTCCTGCATCCGAGGCTCTCCGCAGGGCCTGCACCTGGGCCAACGGCAGCGATCTGGGTTTCTTCTCGGAGTGCTGTCGTTCGAGCAGGGATCTCTCCGGCAGCGACGGCGGTGGGGTCAGGGCCATGTCAAAGGCCACCGCCTTGAGACGTGGCATGGCCACCTCCTCCGGAAACGGTTCGGCATTGCCAATGACCGTCCCCGTCGTCTCCGTGCTCATCAGTGAGGGACTCTGGCGCAGGGCCACCGTGGCCAGGCTGTCGTCCAGGGCGCTTGATATGTCGTACGGCGTCGTGGCCGAGCTTAGCTGGCTGCGTCCAAAAATGCTACCGGCCAGCGAGGAGGCCTTGCTACCGCCCCCGCCACCACAGCCGGCAGCCGAGCTGAGGCGATGTGGCTGCGACGGAGGAGCAGAGCCGTTGGTGAAGGACGTCTCCAGGCAGAGTTTATGCTGCGCAGTCGGCGTCAGGGCGAGGCAGTTGCTCAGATTTGTGTAGGAACTTTGCGAGGGCCGCTTACAGTGCTGCGACTGCGCTGAAGTCTGCATCTGGCCGGAGTCCGTGTCCGTCTCTGGTCCGGATCGGTGCATCGGATCCGTCGCGCCATAACCGCTGCAGTGCGGCTGCGGCTTCTGGTCCTGATCCTGCCCTTCGTTCGATGCTGTGGAGAATGCATTGGAGGTCTGACGCTGGGGCTTGCGTGGCCCACTCGTTGTTACAACCTAGGGGAGTAGCGAGAGAGAACTGGATCAGTGTTTGCATAGTTTGGTCTCTTAGCCTAGATAAAGGTCTACATTGTAGTCCTACTAGAATGTTTAGTAGACTGATTGATTGATTCATTTCGTTCATATTTGTTATGTTTTTTTTTTAAATACAATTACAACTTTGTTATAAATAAATTGGTTATTATACCAAATACAACGAAACATTTGGCTTAACGAATTCAAGCCAGAAAACCAATCAATCAATTCAATCGTGGTTTATACAGCTCGTAGTTACATATGAATGCAGAAAGAGACGAGTAGATGTTGCGAGCGAGAGAGTGGGATGCATGTATGTACAGCGAGAGAGGAAAGAGACAGATGCAGATGCAGATAGCGAGTGACTAGGTACAGTTGCGTCAAAGTGAAGCGAGTGGGGGTACAGTACAGAGTTGCTCATGACTCGATAGTTAAATAGTTCGATAGAACGCTGTGGTGAGGTGTGGTTTGGTTGGTTGGATAGGAGCTTACAGGTGCAAGACACAATATCGAGATTGGTTTTCGTTGTACATATACAGCGAGTACGGTTACATTTAGAGAGTTTACAAAATTGTTGGATTGTTTGTTTGGTTTTTGTTTAAGGTTGGGTTGAGAGCGGGAGAGAGAAATATACATAGAGAGAGGTAGAGAGAGAGAGAGAGACTTGTAATTCGTTTGACATATTTAAGAAATAAGTTTGGTTTAACGAGAGCAAAATGGAAAGTTGCTTTAGTCGTTTGTTTAATGATTACATTTTTGTTTTTCTTAAATAGAATTAGGCTGGCGGCTGTACCTGGTATCTGTATCTTGTGTTGTCGTAGTTGTTGTAGTTGTAACTGTTGTAGTTGTAGTTATTGTCGTGTTATCATTACGTCTACGAGTGGTACATGCCTTTGCGGTTCGTTCTCTACAAGACACGACCTGCGCACATCATCGGATGGTCGGATTATCGGATGATCGGGTCACATACAAATCGGTAATTGGTAAAAACGGTATTCGGTTATCGATAATCGGTATTTTTCACACACGCATATCGTCGAAAAGAAGCAAAACGAAAGCATAAAAAAGTTGATAAGTGGTTTCACAAGTTGATTGATCTAGATCGGAGAAATGTATCTCCCGGGGGGCGGGTCGAATCGGTCTGTGTATCGATTTAAGGAGTGGGGGTAGGGGTCATCCTGTAGCCTGCCTGACCACTACTCTCTCACTGCAACTACATAGCTCACAGCGAGGGCCAAGTCAAGTCCTCTTCATCCCAGCTCAGCGGAAAGCGCAAATACTTCGTCTACCACATGATTTTAGCCATTCCAGAAGCTTTTACAACAAATTATGTAACAACCATTCCCATGCAGCAGATATTTTTGGGGAGATTGTGGTGTGTGTGTGTGTGTGTAAGTATGCTTGTGTTGGGATTGATTGAATGTGTATTAGTCGAGGTATAACTAAAAATTAAATTGAACAAACTTACCAAACAGAAATCCGCATAAAGAACTCAATATTAAATTATCATCAAAAGTTGTGCAATAATTTTAAAACCGATACGATGATACTCTTGCCAAACATATTACATTCGAGCTTTGCTTCATTCCATCAAAATCGATTCCATCTTCAGTAGATTCTAGTGGGAAAGACAGGGCGCCGATGATACTACTTACATAGCTCTTCATAGTTACTACTACTCCTACACTTGCCCAGCTCTTGGATATTTTCAAATCAAATAAAATTAAAAGAAATAATTAGTTGTGACTGTATATTCGTCATATAAAACAAACATATTAAAGAGAAAAATATATATAAATAAGAGATATAAGGATAGAGAGCGTAACGCGGAGATTAGATAAACGAAATGCAAATTACAATTTTTTACTTAAACGATTATTAGGCAAGGTTCACTTAAAGACATTATAATAACAAGATGCATACCTCCCTCAGAGAGAGTCTGCTTGGCTTTTAAAAAATGCCTAGAGCTTACTCTACTCATCTTGTTATTATAAAAGTCGTTGGTTTACTCTTAAGCGATACAAATATAAAATACAATACAATATAAATTAAACTTATAAGTAATTGTAAACATTTAAAGTCCATTGTCAATGCCTCACACAGCAAAAAATACAAGATAAAGATTACTACGATATATAGTGTGTGGTGCTGGCTAAGTATCGGGGTTCCTAACTTTAAACACATTAGCCCCAAGGCGAGCATGTCTTGGATATCGACAAAGAAAGAAAAAAAAAAAACGGCAATAAATAAATAGGGTAAACAAACAAATGTCGCACAATTCAACAAATGCACTGAAACCATAAGCGAGAGGCGGCCTTAGACTAGAAATAGCGTTAAACGTAATTGGCTTTACAAATATATAGATAGACTGTGGCGCACAGGTGTAAGTGTTGGTGTTCATGATTGGTGGTTGGTGGTTTGTGGCTTGCGTGGCTTCGGTTCGGCGACCTACTGCCTTAAGGCTAGACTAAGGGCAAGGTACAGTACGGTACATTTCAGACGAACCAACTAACTAGATCGGTGCTGCGTACTCTATATATAGTATGTATATGCTAAGGGCTAGTTAGACTATATATACGGTTCTAGGACAACGACGAAGACGACGTGGTGTAAGGTGTCGGTGTCAGTATCGGTATCGGTATCGCTATCCATTTCATTCCACTCCATTCCAAGTCGGATTTGGTCCGATCAACTGGCTGTGGAATAGCTGTGCACCGAGGAGCTGCGATCGTCATCGACCTCCCCAATTACCTTCTTGAGGGCAGCCAGGACCTTGTCGGGCATGTGATCCTGCAGCATAACCGGCGAGATGAGCACTTCGTCAAAGTCTGTGGAATCGGCCCAAATGGCTTGGTAGACGGGCTCCCGGTTCTTAAGAACATTTCTGCAAAATACACAAGATCTTAATTAAAATACAGTTCGTGTCGATAGTTCATTAAATATATATATATATATATATATAGAGCTATTATGTAGGTATCTACTATCTAAGTAATAAATTTAGGGTATTACGGAAATTCCTTCCAATTAAATTTGAAGGCCAAAAACGGCCAACAAACTACAATGTTTTTAGTAGGTTTATGGTTTCACTTTTAAAAACTCGAAACATTTATGATTAACAATCTGCTTTAATGAAGTAGTTTGTAAATGCTTCTTTGGGTTATATCATTTAAATAACTAACTAAAAACGCAAACGTTATATATATGTATATATATGAATGTGTAAGATTTTAAGAGCTCAAGTCGAGTTATTTACTATTTCTCTACAATATTATTATAAAAGATTATGTGTGGGACTTTGAAATCTTCAAATCTTGATCTGTAGGGACCTGAAGGGATTTCCGTGACACACTTCTATAATAATTTAAAAAGTTTTCACTCAAGATTTCCAGGGGTCTGAGTTCATGCAGGAACTGTTATTCATTGAACATAACTAATACTTTTCCAACTAACAAGAGAGATGGACAGGGCGACAGCAACAGAAAGACAAGAGAACGAGTAGGAGACGAGTCTTTTATGTATAGGAATGGACGAAACATGCAGCCAGTGGTTTTTTTCTCATGCAACAAAAATTTACAAAAAAAAAAAAAATAAATAAGGTAAAGGGAAATACAAGATAAGGATATCCTTTAAAATTCAACTATCCGATCGTCACTAGTTTAACACACACAAACCAAAACAAGCTACTACTGTATTATGCGAAGCCGAGTTCATGTATTCATGTAGGCTTTGTATCTCATGATTTGGGGAAAGAATGAGTGTGTTTAAAAAATGATGAATCCTATCTATAAAATGGTGTTTAACTAAGGTGGCAATAAAAGCCAATTGAACGCGAAATGGATATGGAATAATCGAGATTCCCTTTGTCTGATCTTGCCTAAATGAAACGTAATATAATTTATACTTTTCCAATTGTTTTCTTTATCCAAAATCAGCCATAAATATGGCATCTCTTCTGTTAATATCAATTACATGAATTCGTGGGCTTCGCATAAACAGGAGGCTATATTCATTTCATGTATTTGAGAATTCATGAAATTCATAGCTTAAACAGGTAAAACGACACGTAGAAAGTGTGCAAAAGAAAGGGAAAGTAAGAGAGGGAGAGATAGAGCGAGCACGAGCAAGGGCAAGAGAAAGAAAGAGAGAGAGTAGTGGGAGAGAGAGAGAGAGACAGAAGAGATATAGACAGAGATCGAGTTGAGTTATTACAGCGCCGCTCAAGCTCTTCTTCCCATCTGATTTTCTTATGGTGTGCGTGCTCGTATCTGTGTGTAGGTGCGGGTGCAAGTGTAGGTGTCATTGTGTGTTTGTGTGTGCCTACCTCCAACCACTGTCGTATTTTTGCCTGCAAAACATTTTCAAAATTAATTTTTTGTTCTCTAATTTCAAGCAGCGTATTCATGCCCCAAAAAGTGCACATTTATCAATTATGTTAGTTAGTTTGTAGACTTTACAGGACAATTTTATATTAATTAATTTTTAATTATTATAGAATTTATTGTGACCAACTAAATAAAATTCTAGTTCGGCACGCAAAGAAAAAAATATAGCATTCAATCAAAAATGCCTTCAAGTTTGGCATATCGGAAAATATAGCTTTTTTCGAAAAAAATTATTACAGTAAAGATTATTTCTGCCTATTAAAAATGTGTTCACTCGAAGGTGGACTCCATTTTTGTTTTGTTTTTTTTTTTTTTTTGGACACGAATACGCAGCCTGTTTTCAGCGGGGAATTGGGACTTGGGACTTTTGGGACTTTGAAGTAGGTTCGAAGCCAAAAACATAAACACAACAAAACAACACAAAACCAAACAAAAGCAGAAGCAGTAAAATGTGAGCGCTGCCCAAATAAATCAACCACTTATGATGTGATACCCTGAAATTTCAAAATTTTCTTTCGAAAAGGGACAAAAAACACTTGAATCTTATTAACAAAATTGAATTCGTCATCAGTTGTTGTTGCCAAGCGCGTACATAATGTAATTCCTAACGTTATCAATTATATTGGGGGCTTTAATTGAATATTACATTCGTTAGTATCTAATCTATTGCACTTTAATTTATTTCGGTTAACTTTCTTGTATTTTTATATTATTTTTTTAACTTGACTCATTAATATTTAAAATAGAGGCACTATTTTACACTCCCAAATGGTTAAAAACATGCTCAAAAAAGAGCGTTTAGTAAAGAAAAAACCCAATTTCAAACCGTTTTCCATAATTATATAGTCATTTTCCCATCAATAACTAGGAAACTCATGAGCTTAACGAAATGCGGAACTCGTAAACCCAATAACTAAAGCATCGAGCTCCGTTCATGGTTCATTGACTCCAATAAAGAAAGAGAGAGAGTAGCCTAGATCACCGCGCTGACGATAAAGCGATAAAGTCAGCTAGCCGCCACACCTCTCACACGTCATCTGGGGTATGAGTCAGTTGCGGATCAACTTGACATTTCACCCCACTCTCTATGGGGAGCGATAACACCACCGGGCGGCGTGGCCAACGTTATCGTACCGCAATTAGTAGTGACCTTGGCCAGAGACGGATCTTGGAGCCCGAAACTCAGAGCTCAAACCAAACACAAAACATCAACAAATAAATCAACGCAGGGGAGGTTAACGGGTCGTCGGGTGGCTAGGGTCGAGGAGGAAACAGATGCGGATGCGAATGGGGATACTCACTCGTCGGGCTTGGGATGATGCCGCACTATGTGAATGATGCGGCCGGGCGGATACAGGGGCTGGTGCAGGGTTAAAGCTATCGAGCTGTCCGTGGGATGGGCACTGGTCGAACGGGCCGTGCCGCGCTCCTAGAAAAGACGAATTGGGATTTTTAGTAATTGTTAAAAAAAAAGAACAGGAAAGGCCGTAATATAGGACTACCTCCTGGTACTGATTGATGTGCGTGTCCTGGCCGGACATGTTCACCACGGAGGTGGGCTCCGGTCCGCAGCCACAGCAAATGACCGAACAGGATATCGTTTTCCACTGAAAAGGAGTAGGGATTAATTTGAATTCTGCCTTTTTTGTAGTGCCAAAAACCCACCTTGGGATCCACGCTGCGCTGGATGGCATTGATGAGATCCGCTCGCAGGGCTTCCATTTGATTGAGACCAATGCGCGGCACCACATCCTTGCCCAGCACAACCGAAGTTATGAATGATTTGGAGTACTCTACGGCTGGCATGCTGAAAGATTAATCAGCAGTTTAGCTTCGTTTGATTCGGATAAGGTTTAATGTAAGCAGACCTGAGCAGACCGCCTGGTGGCGAGTAGCTAAAGCATTGCAGCGTCGGATGGTCGGGCTTCAGCAGGATGGCCAGAATGGCCGCAGTGCCGGCGCCAAGCGAGTGTCCCACTAGCACCAGGTCGAAGGTGTGCGTATGCCGGTCCGGATTTCGTTGCAGCGCCTTCTCAATGAGATTCTCCTCCTGCAGCTTGTTGCGTATGTAGATCGCTGCCTGCACCATGCCCTTGTGGCCCAGCCAATCGTCGCGGGGAGGATGGAGCGGCAGAACTTCGCCCTCGGCATTAAGATCCGTCAGGATATCCTTCATGCTCAGCGTTCCGCGAATACTAATCACAATCGCTCGCTGCGTATAATCGATGGCCACGAAGAAGGGCGTTTCACCCACATCCACATGATACGTGGCATAGACGATGTCGATGTCGCCCAGCTGCAGGGTCTTCTTCAACGCCGCATAGTTGCAGAGGCAGCAATTGTCCTGGATCACCTCAGCGTCATCCCCGCTGCCGCAGCAACAGCCAAAGCACCTGTAAGAGTTTGGTTTTAGTACAGAGCTTCCTGTATCCTGAATCTCTTAATATCTCCGGTACTCACTTCAGTTCCGGTAGCAGGTGCCACATTTTGGTGCGATTAATGATGACATACATGGGCCAGCCGTAGGCGCCCTGGGCAAAGTACATGTAATGGATGACCGTCTGAAAGAAGTCATAGTTTTTGGCATCGTTGAGTGCTAGGAACTGGGTCCGCTCCGTAATGGGGACGCCGCTGAGGAACTCGTAGGTGCCGTTCTTGCGCTGCCGCACAATCGCCTCGCGCTCCAGCCGCTGGAACTTTCGGAGCAGGACCAAGCCGGCCACCACATCCGACGGCACCACGTCTAGCTCCCGAAAGAAATCGCTCAGCAGGCGGGCAATGTCCGTGAACGAGTTCCGGTTGCGCTCCGATGAGCCCATGCAGCAGAAGAGCAGGCGACAACGATGATCCCAGCTGTCCTGGTAGGCGCGCATCACTTTCCTGTAAAGGATTCGGCATTGGTTAGGAAATATTTATTAATATTAAACAGCCGATGACAACCCACCTCTGCCGCCAGTTGCGATTCATGCTGTTGCTCCTCTTGTAATTGAATCGCGACTCCGTCTCCCGCATGGATCGCTGGTACTTCTTCATCTTCACCCAGGATCTGCCGGCTGCATCGAAGGTGCACCATATCGTGATGAGGGTAATCACCACCAATACCCAATTGCAGATGATGATGGCTGGGGGAACAGAAGATAAAGCAGATGGACGTTGAATTATGGGGAAATTTATAATAATTTTTTAAAAAGGGATAACTTGGGATGGCAGACAATATTAATTTAAATTTATTGTATCAACATTTGATGCTTAAATGAAAATATAAATGAATTATTTAACAGACCGAAATATTTAACGATTATCAATATTCTGTTTTATATATCGAATGAATATTACCGAAAAAAAGATAAACAAATTTATTTAAATTTTAGACATCAATAAATTTCATATTTAAAATTGGATTATATCAAAGGTTACTACATTTTCGATCAAATATGAACCGCAATAGATATTTATTTGGATATTTGTTTTCTGAACCCTAAGCTGTCATTCATTTGTGATTTACATAAACTTAATATGAGTACAAAACAGACATTAAATCTGTTTAGGTTATTCCAACGATATGCACTTGAAATGTGTCTCTAATTAGAAATTTAAATATGCAGTCATTAAATAAATACGTTAAGGAAATAATCAGGAAAAACGAGTTTGAAGAAAATCTTCAGAAGTTATTTACATATATAAAAACGAGGAAAACAACGTGCAAATACAACTAGTTTTTTTGTTCAGTAAAAAAATAAATTTAAGGACCCAAGACCTTGATTTGCGAGTCAGTAAATTTCTCTGCCTGGCCTTTGACAATAATATTACGCTCAATATCATATCGCAAATATAATGAAGATTTATATATCGAGTCTTAAAATATCTTAAAAATATCAATAATATTGAACAATAATGTGAAAATGTTATTTCATTTGCCGTTTTTTAATTTAATTTTAATTTATTGAGAAGACAATTTTTATAAACAATTTCTCATATATAATAACTCACCTATATAGACCTTTTTGGGATCATCGATGGGTGAGGTGGCATAATAATGCCCCAGCCAAACAGAGCCCACCACCAGCCAGGCAATATCGAATAGAATTACCACTGAAAAATAAAAATATACAAAAAATACAATTGAAATCTTAAAAATATAAAACTGTTAACTACAAAACGGCAACTTACAGCTCTTGAGATATATCCAGATGTTGATCGAAGTACGCGCCTCGGCATCCAAAATGCTGCCCCGCATCGAGATCACACATATACCTATTTCTACGCATATTGAAACTGCAAGGGAAATATATATCCATTTAAATAAATCTTATAGATGCCAGGATGCTCTCATACTCACAAAATAGTATCAACAAGTAGCCTATTAGATGATAGAACAATAGTTTTATGCTTAAAATTCGTGTATTATACTCAAAGAAACCCAACGAGAAGCCAACAATCACAAAACTGTCACAAACAACAAGAAAAGAACAGAAATATACATTAATATGTTATAAACTATAACAGGGAATGGTTGTTAAATTATATTTAAGTTCTGTTTTACTCACCAAATTAAATGAATCGTCAGGAGAAATGCGCCCGGCACCACGAGATCATCAGAGCCGACTGACCAGCGGCGTCTGAAGACCACAAGACCAGGCATCTGAAATGAAATATAAAATATAATTAATTATAAATTAATTTCAATTAATCAAAGAATTTTAAACCATATTTATTTTAATCTAATTTAGGTAAGACAAGTACACCACTGCGTATACTTGATGTGATTGATTTAAAGCGAGGCGAAAATTACTTCGTTTTAAAATGTAATTTTAAAAAAATGTATACAAAGTATAAAACAAGGTTTAAAGGATAAGCAACAAATTAAACCAAGATTATCTTTATCAAATTTTGGGAAGGCTGTACACCACTGCGTATGCGTAATGTGGCGTGCGATTTCAGGGTTTAACATGTAATTTTATGAATGAATCTACCACTACTACTACTTATATATAATAATTTTATATATTTATAAACTAACCTATCAAGCCCTAAAAAATTACTTTGCTTTCCTTTAATTTTAGCTTGTCATATAACGTATACGCAGTGGTGTACATTATTACCAAAGTTTGAATAAGCTAAGCTTGATTTTATTTTTTGATTATTAATATTAAGGTTAAATAGATTATTTTATAAATATAAATATATATATTTCTATATACATATATGCTCCGATATAGCCCCGATAATATTAAATTAGCGATCAGTAGTAAAGTTTTTATGACCTTTCGTGAAGAAACAAGCGACTGCAACTTGCATGTGATTTGGCCTATATAAAATCGAGTACAAGGCAATTGGTAAAGAAAAAATATATTATATACTAGCTAGGAGAACAGCTGCTTGCGTATCCTTTGCCATAATCATACAACTTAAGAGACCACCAAATGCCTGTGGCAATTGGTAAGCTGCTAAAATTACTATGTAATCCCACAACTGGAAAATCAGAGGCAGCCGTAGCAGTGTGTTCATATGGTAACATTGCCAGTGTGTACAGTCACAGTCATGTCAATATGCAGAGCGAATGCCTTGGGGCAGCTTAAGGTTCCTATTTTGCCACCTAACCACCCACCCAGACACGGCGACGTCCCTCTAAATGTCATATAGTGCAATGTAAAGTAAAGCATAATCAGGGTTAGACTCGAGCAAGGGATGCGAAAGGGCCGAGAGGGGGGTGAGGTTGATAAAGACTACACAGAAAAAATTCGGTCTATTTTATAGATATACCGTGTACAAATTTAATTTATTTATTATTATTTAATTTATTTTACAAATTTTTTTAAATATAATTCTTTTATAAATATTTAATTTTATTCTTTCACAAATCTTAGTAATATCCAAAAATTAAAAGTACTTTGAAACGAACGAAAACGCCATCAAGCGGCCGTCGTTTGAACTACGGCTAGAGGGCGAGGGGAAATAGAGGGAAAGAGCGCGATGGATTTGCTCGTTCTACGCTCTTTCCCTCACTTTCCTCTCGCCCACAAACTGTAGTTCAAACTTGATATCGCTTTTGTACTTACGATCCTTTTAAAATAGGTTTTAAAGTTCGTTGCCTAAGTCTTGTGTTTGTTATCCTGGCTGGGAGTATAAATTCAGTTAGAAGGCTGCAATATAATGAAGGAGTCATTTTCGACCCCATAAACCCTATATATTCATGATCAGCATAAACAGGAGAATTGATCTAGCCATGTGTTAAAAAATTAAATGGCAAATTGCAAAAATGAAAAAAACATCAAATATTTTTAATTTTAAACATTAATTGGAATTTGAGAAATTGGTATCCGCCATACGACATATCTTTATGTATTATTATATATATTAAGTTTATTAAACTACTTTTACCTATACATTTTGTATATTTCGAGGCTACAAAATCATGGCAATTCAAAAATAAGGCAACATTCCCAAAAAAAAAAATGTCAGTGTAGCAACTTGTTTGGGGGTGTAAGCCATCATGTTTGAAACCGCCACCATAATCGCCGGCTCGACATTGCAACGGGGTCCGATAAGGCGGGCTTAACATGGGAATCGCGCAAGGGAATGCACTCTGATATTTGCATATCCGGGGACCCGGATAAACTAGAATTGCTAATGAGGCCAAGACACGCCGGGCTAGCCAAGTGATTAACAGTGACAGAATAATCAAGTGGAAAAAGCAATTTTGCGATTACAAAGTTCGCTTAAAATCACCATTTGGTATCAAATTACTACATTTTTGGGACCGGGGGTATTATTTATAGAATCCGGGAGGCCCCCGGTGGTGTCCGAAATGATTTAACGACCTCTATATAAACATAAACAAGCGCGTGTAATAAACTCATTGAGTGCCACGACTAGACTCAATATCGCCGCCGTCTGTTCCTCCTCTGTGTTTTTATGCCAATCACCTTGAATATGCGAACCAAGATTTAAATTCAATATAGGAAAGTGAATTGCAGTTCTAGTTTTATAGTTTTCGTTATGCCCATGGGGGCCTCTATCTTTATTTACATTTTATAATCGCTAATTTATACTCATTTAGATTATATTTTATGCACACTATTTTTTTTTTTATCGATTGAAATGCTCATTTATAGTTTGGAATTTTTACCCAATAATAATCACCATTAAATTGCAATTTTCCATGTCATAAATAAATAATCAAGATAAAGCGAGACAGAGAGTGACAGAGACTTGCTATAATAACTCTCAAGGTCGTCTTAGACTTATAAATAAGAAAATAATAATAGCTAAAATAAGTTTAACATTTTCTGTAATTTCTGGACAGCTTGAAGATTGTTTAATGTCAAGGACATAATCTTTATTTAAGATAGTTTGCTTTACCCTTCTTATCTATGCTTTTGTTTACACTTTTGCCAAACCTTGATGCAAACTACATACATACATACATATATCTCCCGTGATACTTTGACCTTTTGCGCTTCAATTTCCTTCACCTTTGTTATTCTCGAAGCCGTCGTCTTTGGTGACAGATTCCTATATTCATGTAATATTTACTGCTGCCACCTCAAGAGCTTTGGTTCCATAATTGCAAGGATTCAGATTCAGATTCAGATTCGGATTCGATTGGTAATCCTTATCGGCAAGCATTTACTCGTACCTTCGCCCAAATAGCAAAGGTGAATCAAAAATGGCATTGACATTGGCTTTGCCTTTGCCTCCGCAATGGACAAATGGCGATGACTGTGACGGTGTCGTTGTGGATGTGAATGTGAATGTGAATGTAAATGTGAATGACGAGCCATGAGTTTGCATTTATTTGCACACCATTTGGCCGTATGGCCAATGAGCCATGATTTGGAACCATTGGTTGGATAACAATGGCAGGGTGCTCGAGGGGAGTGGATGGGTTAAAGGTGAAAAAGAAGCCCCCGGCAACTTGAAAAGCCATTAGACCAACTGCAGGTATGGTCATTATCACACGACACTGGTAGAAAAAAATCGGTACAACAATCTTTACTAAATCTTAAAATAGATTTGGGGAGCTAAAGTGTTTGATAAAGGATTGATTTTAATTTAACGTTTAAATATTTCAATTAAATATAATTATTTACGAACTGCTTTATATAAATATCTAGGTAATACATTATTATCATTTATTATATAATTATGTATTAAATAAGAAATAAGCTGATTTTCAGAGGAAAATTCCAAAAACTATCCTGTAAATATTATTAAATTATTTTTATTTATTATCGCAACATGGATTTATATAGCGCAATCTTAAAATGTCGATTTCGATAGCAGTGCAATGGGGAAAAGGCATGCAGCTGTCGAAGAAGCCGTAATGGGGCAAGGGCAGAGTAATTGATGGCAATTATTCTTTTGTTTCTGTCTGTGTGGTATATGCATACATATATGTATATATATCGGAGCGTATTCAATTATTCAGTTATTGCCATTATAAATGACGATGATAATTCCTGTCACGGTTATTGGCTAAATAATGATCCGTGGCCCCGTTTATTTCGCTTCATTTTTTTGTGATTTGCCATGGGTTTGTTCCAATAAATCACACATGGAAGCGTAGTTCCTTCACTTCATTATTATTATTATTATTTTTTTTTTTTGGAATCGGTAACCGATAAGATAATACCCCGATGCAGACACTAATCTAATGTTGGCTGGAAGGGGTGAGCGATGTTCGAACACAGGTGACATGCACTCGCCGCCACTCGAGATAAACATCGCCCGCGGGGAGGAATCGGGGGAATCCGTGGTAAGCACAGCCTTGATGGGCGCAATTAACAACTGGATTTATGATAAGCCATTAAAACAATTCATCAAGTGTTTGGACGGAGTCCACCGAACCGCGATAGCGCGGAGTTTCTGGGGAATCAATTATGACTCAGCTACAGTGGTTGTCGAGTGGGGGGTCAGGCCGTCAGGTGTATAATCAATTTATAACCCAACATAATTGAAGCCGTATTTATCAATTAATGCGATTGTTATAAAACTGTTATTTGAGATATATTGATGGATATATAAATATTGGTTTTTAACTAAGTGAAAACCTGCTGCCTTGCATAAAATTCATTTTAAATTATAAAGTCACATATTCATACTATATGTACCTGCAACCTCAATTAACAATTTACAAATTCAATAGAAACCACAATTTAATGGAATTCTCTGAAATATGAACGTTTCAGCTGGTAGCCATTCCTGTGGTTTCAAAATTAATTTAAGTGCTCGTCTATCAAAGGTTACCATTTAAATAAATAAAAATACACATTTAAGCCAACAACAAGTTTGTGCTTTAGAAATATTGATTTACAAATGAGTTAATTATAAAATGCAATTATTTTATTTGCCAAACTGAAATGCAATTTTGTAAGTTTTGACACTTTCCCGATGGATAAACCAATAATTTTGTGACGATAAAGTGGTTGGAAAGGATTCTCAAGGACTTCAGGAGACCGCGTGCTGCGAAACCAATTCTGCCGAAGCAATAATACTTACGAAGATTCTGTAAATCAAGGGAAGAGAACACTATAACCGCAAAACAGTTCGTGGAAGGAATTTTTTGAAGAACTGCTACGAAGGAGCTCAGAGTTCGAGGGGTGTTGCCTAGGTAACATAATACAGAAGCGCATGGAAGGGTCCTTTATTTGGTGGTCATATTTAAATCTTAATCAGGAAAAGTGTTTGTGAAAATCGAACATATTTTTGGCATGACATCCAGCCCATAAATTGAGGTACATTTATTTGAGGGGAATTAAATTAACTAAATAAGAAAATTAAATAAATAAAAAAATTCAAAATTTAAATAAATTAAAAATTAAATTAAATACAAAATGAAATATACATATATAAAAAATTAAATAAATAAATTTGCCAATGATTTAAACAATAAAAATGAATACCAAATGCCTTAAAGATTCAACAGAAAAAAATTTTCAAAAACCCCTCAAATAGAAACAAAAAAAAAACTACAACTATAATGGCTAGAATGTTTCCACGAATTCATTAAACAATCAAAGCATATAAACAATGGTTAATTTGTTGTAAGAACACCACGAAGTAGCCATTAGCCATTAGGAAACTTGTTCGAGAAAATCACAAAACGGTGGCGGCCCTCGAAAATGGAAGCGCATCTAATGGGGCATCTGGCACGTTCCGATCGATTGCAAATGTAACCTGATGTTTTGTGTACCCTAGGATTATGGACTGTTTGCTTTTGGTCCCTATACTAAATTTAGCAGCGCTCGTTGCGAATCCATTTTACTTGAAGTCTATACAGAAATATAAACACCACAGGCCACCGCACGATGATGGGAGGGAAAATCGATCTAAATTTAGATGGACCAGAAAGGCATCGGTGTTTAGTATCGTTATGGGGGACCTGGGACCTGGGACCGACCGTTTTTCGCATATTTCCCCAATTGAATTTCCATGGCACTTGTGTCTCTGCAATTTGGAATAAAATACTCGCATTTTCCTCCATCCGCTTCCAGCAGCACAAAGGGTAACGTTCTACATATTCACGCACGGAAATTGCAGGTGCCCCCTAAGGGTTAATTGCACGGCCCCCACCTGCGCCTTTAGTTGTGAATAACTTTATAAACCCGAGCCGCACACTCTCTGATTGCGGTTTCCACTTCCTTTCCGCCACATTATATAGTTTCAGGAATCGCGTGACGTGTGCTCCCTTCCGAGCAATTAAAATGAAAATAAGCCCCACCAAAAAAAAAGAAAAAAGGGCAAAAATGCCAAAGAACAGATTTACACACGGAAAAAATAGGAGAGAAAATTAGAGAAAATATATATTTAATAATACAAATCATTGGGTTAAGCCTTTATACAAATCGAGATGTATTAATGACATTTCACACATTTTATATGATGACTTTAAATTTTAAATTTTAAAATTCAAAAATGAAATAATAGGCAAATTTTAAATTATAATTTCAAATTTTAAATTAGAAATATCAAATTTTAAACTATAGTTTCAAATTTTAAATTACTATTTAATTATAATTTTAAAATTACTTGAAATTATAATTTAAAATTTGATAATTGGTTTGAAATTTAAATTAGTGAACCTGTAATTAAAATTTACAATTTTTTTGAAGATTTTATGTAATTTTTTAGCACAGATTTTGTGAAGCTTTTAATTAGTTTTATATTGATAAACAGCGAAAAAAGCGACTTAATAATAATAATAATTTCAATTGATATATTTCTATATTAATTTTTTTTATTTTCAAAGTTAATTGCAAAGCTTTGACTACCGGGTATCACACAGTCCAGCACGCACCTGTCCTGGCGACCAGGTCGAGCGGACGGAAAGGGTGGGTCAGGTCAGTTGGTCGGCTGGTTGGTTGGTTGTGAATGTATGGAAAGCAGAGAGCCTGCGGTTTGAGGTAGGTAAACACACATGTGAAAAGCTGGGCAGGTGAAATGAGGTAAGGGGATCTAATGAGGGAGGGGCTTTCACAGCGTTTTTCGCCAACGAGCCGCTAATGCTGGGGCCCAGCCCCTCTGCAAGTGGGTTCTTTTTGGTGCTCTGGTATTTCATACATATAAAAGACACTCAGGGAACACATTCACTCCATTTGGTCCCTTTTTTTGGGCTTCAAGTTTTAGAATTTTAATTGCAATGCAATGGCAAAGTGATGCTTTATTTACTTTTACTCGCGATTATGATTCATAGGAAGCATTTCTATATTTAATTCCCGTCTCGTAATCTCTCAAAGTCCAAAAAACATGCACCAACGAATCTCACTTTTACTAAAAATAAATATGAATAGTTTAAATACTTTTTTTTGCCTTGTGAACTTGACACCTCAATTAGATTGAGATTGCATTGCGGCTGATTGACAAACCCACTCCTCCCCCCTCCGGCCCCAAAGCTAATCAGTTTCGTTTATATTCACTTTAGGCACGATTTAGTGTTTCCCTTAAATGCACACACAATTCGAATTACATTCCTTTAATATTTTCAGAAAGATTACATTTTGATTGAGTAATATTTGAATATATTTTTTTATGATTTTGTTGTTTAGTTGTTTTTACATTTGTGACCTAATTTAGGTTGTATAAAAATTAATTGATTAAAGATTTTTAAGAGAATAAATACGTTTTTAATAAGGAGAACTAATTATAAATTATAAATATAAATAATTATAAACTCGTAGTTAAAAGAAGCAAAATTAATTCAAATCCTAAGGATAAATATTTCGAAATTAATCACATATTTTCCATATTTTTCGCAGATATTAAAATATCGAAGAACCCTATAAAATGTTATCAAATATCTCTAAAAGTATGTTTTCCCTTTCATGTTTTCTATGCCAAAATTAATTAGTCAGAATGAAAATCGATCATATCGATAAGTATGCGTACATTTGACCCACATTCTCCAGTTGTATAGTATGTATAGCGGTGTGAGTCATGTCCCAGATCCGTGTCAAAATATAGCACATCGGTGGCTGATTGACGGACCCATCACTGTTATCGCCACTATCCATGACTGTGGCATGGCAGAGCGCCTTTGTTGCAATAGGATCAGAATCGCACAAAAGCTGATATATATATATATGTATGTATAAACATAGATATAGATAGTTTATATAGCGGGCACATCATCCTTTGTCCCTAGGTAAAAAAAAGCGTTGGCGTTGGTGAAGGAAAAGTCGCTCGGCTGGGGAAGGGCCGCGACATAAAAACAATGTCATCACAAGGCAGCGTGTCGAACGGAATTAAACTAAAAGGCCAATGTCAGCCACGAGATAGAGCAGCAGGCAAAACAAAGGCCAAAAGAAAGTTTTATGGCAATGATGTCGAGCCCGTTTAATGACAATAAACGCGATAATGGGGGGGGATGGGAAATGTGGGATGTCGATGAGCGACGAAGAGCAAAGACTTTTTGCAGACATAAAATAAAGTGTTGCATATGCCAAGGATACACTTCAAAATCAAGGGGGGGACTGTATAGGCTATATTCTTCAAGGCTTTAAGGGTAGTTATCCTTCCTTTTTTAACAATTTCGTGTGTCTGTGTGAGTTCGAGCCTTTTCCATAGATACTAAATCGAAGCAAGGTCCGTCTTCTTTGGATTTTCACTTTACTTTGCATTTTTAATTTCTTGATCCCGCTTTTGCCTGGTTTTTTATCGCATTTTTTGGTATTTATTATATCCAATGGAATGTGGGCGAAACATGGTTAGGGTTTTTTTCCGGGACGGAAACGGAAGAAAAATTGTTTCAGGACAAAGATAAAGGCCAAGCTGAAAGCATTCAAGGAATGCTGCTGCTGCTGTTGCCGCTGCTGGCTTGGGATTTTTCGACTGTTTTGGCCCGCACAGAAAAGAAAAACAAATATACATAAATTAAGACAAAGTCTTCCCCAGACGGCCTAAAATTTAATTAGGGGCTTCTTACTATTTATTTATGGCAACAGAAAGCAATTTAAAATTCTTTACTCAAATTGTTCTTTCCGCTATTTATTCAGGAAAGTCCAAAAACTCGGCCAGTAAAACTATATATATTTTTTTTTTTTTGCGTTCTGCACTATAAATTAACTTGTTAAAACCAAACTCATTGTTTATGCATTAAACAGAAATTCCACAAAACGCGTCTAGACGTCAAAAGAATTGGCAATCATTTAGGAAATTGTTATTTGTAAACAAAAACCTTCAATTGCTTATTTATGTTTCCCAATGCAGTTGATTCTTTTTCTGTTTGCCAAAAAACTAAATTAAAAATATGTATATATATTGTTTTAATGGAAAAAATATATAAAAATGTGAAACTCATTGCTGGCCATTAGAATATTATTTTATGTCAAAGTTGCAAATAATGTTTTGCACTTAAATTTAATTACAAAGTGTAATTAAGACACCAGGGATTTTAACTACACCCAGAAAAAAATATGTATTTAAACTGAAAATGACTTAAATATGAGGTCATATCGACTATTTTTGAGCTTAGGAAACACAGACGTATTTAAAGATCATAAAATAGCTCTGTGCCGCATAAACAACAACAACAAACAAAAGGCAGCCGCACAAACACTGAAAGAAAAGGCCAAAGAAAAATAAATACATGATTTTCTAAGAACTGTGTGCCTTTCGAAGGTTTTTTGTTCATTTTTCCAGCTTCAGAAAAGGGCAAGAAAATACACCGGCATAAGGAATTTTACCGAATAAAACTTATTAGCTTCAATTTGATAGAAATTAATCTTTAATAATGTTTTCAAAGTCTGAAATCATTGAAGGACCCTATTTCTGTCCGTGTAAAAGGGAAAAGTCCTAATAAAGGAGGAGGAAGTGCGTAAGAAGACGTGTTGAGTGCCGCAATTTCTGTCTCTCAGTCTTCACTCTCTGTCACCCATTTTTTTTTTCTGCGGCGGCATTTTTTCCTCGGGCTGTAAAATAGGAAGGAAGAAAACAAAAAGAAAGCAAAGAAAAAAACAAAAAGAAAGCAGGAAGAACGCTCCATATTTCGAGAGCCTGCAAAAATATGCAATTGTTTGTGCCAAACAATTTGCCAAATAGAACAAAACCGACTACAAACAGAAACAAGAAAAAAAGTAGAGATTGTTGCAGTTAGAAAAAAAAACCTAAAAAAATTCTAAAAGTCCGAATTATTAAAAAAAACATTTTGCAACTATTTTAAAAAGATAGAAAGCTAAAAATAATAAAATTATGGAATTATTGTGAAAAGAAATGCATAAAAAAAAATCATAAAAGTTGTATTTTAAATATTGAATACAGTTTCGCATAAATAATGAAAAACCTTAATATCAAATTTTAAGTTTTTTCGAGTGAAATAATAAGAAAATCAACAGAGAAGGAGAAGCCGTTGGCAGAGAGACGACCGGTTTGCCAAATGATGGTGGAGAATTTTTCAAAGTTCACCCACCACGAGACACACACACAGATACACACCCACACCTATCCATCTACCTACCAACACCCACCTCTCCCATTTTGCTCCATTTGCTCAACAACCCTCCTCAAATTTTACTAGAGCATAGAGAAAACGCATGGAATGACAGACAATAACAGCAGAAGCAAAAATAATAACAAGAAAACATAACAGGACGCTCTCGATACAGTGAACAAATGGAGAAGCTAAGTTTTACAAGCTTTTTAGCTTACAGTTTCAACTGGCTTAAAGCTTTGAAATTAAATTAAATTTAATGTTCATAGAAATTGTTCCTTTGTGGAGAGTGAAGACTGTAGAGTTTAACCTAAGAGCAACAACAGTAAAGTCGCCGATTTTCATTCAAACAAAATCCGCTAAAACTCGCCGATGGCCGTTGCCACAGGGGGCAGGTGGCGGGTGTTGGGGGGTGACAGGGTGACTGGGTATTTGTGATGGGGGGTGGGTGGTGGCGACTGGGGAGGTGGGAGAAGTAACGCTTACGCTTATGGCGACAGACTGGCAGCTTTGACATTTGCATGTGTATTATGCATTACTCTGTGTGTGTGTGTTTGTGTGTGTGTTGTGCAAATGTACATATATATGTATATGTATGTATGAGGAGTTTTTGCTAATACACACATAAACACACACACTTATATACACACTCGCATGCCAGCATCCTCGATGGGAAAATCCTTCAAAGTTCCCAAACAGAACAGAACAGAGAAGGCATCGCCATCGCCATCGCCATCGCCAAGTTTGCGCTTCTTACTTTTCTTTTTTTCTCTTTGTCAGCGGAATTGAGAGACGGCCAACACGGACATATGAAAGGGAGCGGAAGGCAGGAGGCAGGAGGGCAGGCGAGAAGGACATAAGGATAGGAGGACACACACACACACACACACAGACAAGACCCTTGACATTTTCTAATCAAGCTTTGGGCACTGAGATTGCATCTCAATACGTCTAGAATCACAACAAACTAACAAAAAACCTAAACAAAAATCAAGAAATTCGATTTTTAGAGACCAACAACAAAGTAAATATATATTTTGCTTAATTAAATAAAGGTTTTTTTTTTCGTCTAAATTAAAATTAGGCTATAAACTTTAAAGTCTGATCCTGAGCATAAAGTATTCAGATGTGAGTTCCCAAATTTAAAAAAATGTATTTAACTTTTCACTGCCCTAGAGATCTGTGTAAGAGGCACGATTTATAAGAATTAAATAAAGCTGAATATTTATTATTATAATAAAATATATACCAACATAAATTACAAATTTCTTGACCCCTGAAACTACCCAAAAAGGTCAAACAATTAATTAGAAATTGTATATATCAAGTCTCTCTTGGAAATTATAAAATAAATTGGACACTTGACACGCCGCTGAACGGGTTTCTTGGAGCAGACCATGGATTTTTCTGTCCATCCCAGCCAAAGCCTTGTTCCTTCCTGGCGGTACAGCCAACTTTGGTAAACTGAGACGGAGACCCAGGACGAAACCCAAAAGAAACCACACATTGCCCTCGCCACAGGCATCTCCTGCCCGCACATTCCATCTCCATGGATGTCCTCTGAATGCCGGAATCCTCTGCCGTGGCTCAGAGGGCCATGCTGGCTGCGTCGTCCCCAAAAATAACTAACCCCCGAAGAGCTTCGTCCACGGCTGGCAAAAAAGGGGGAAAAATTGAATGCTCGGACACGGACATCGACTACGGAAAAATCAACGACTACGACGGCGGCTCTGTCTTCTGTGTTCTGTGTGTGTGCCTGGCCGCCTGCGCCCTCATTCTTATGCCCAATTTTCCATTTTCCCGGGATGCTCACAAGAAAAAATTGCCACCCACCTTTTGCGTACACGGTGGAAAATTCACACCCCATATACTACCTCGCATAATATTACACTGAGAGTCACGTACGATTTATTTGCCAACGGTTAACGATTGTGTGCAATGGAATTAGCCAGTTTAAGTCCGGAATTGACGACCCAAGGCATTGACAGATATTGAAAAGAAAAAAACGTTCAAATGGACAGAGCAACCCCTGTGGCTAAATATTACAAGGCAATAAATGGAGAGTTTGTGTGAAATATTGTGGTTTATAGATAGATTATATAGATTTTCAATTAAATCGGTATATTTAGAAAATATAGAAGATATTAATATAAATATAATAAATATCAATATTACATTTTTAAGTGAAAACATTTTTATGTCTAGAAATTCCAGAATTGTGGCACAATACAATAATTACTATATATTACTCATACTACTATATATGAAAAATATATAGAAATATGTTTGAAAACCAATGAATTGCTAAATTTACTAAAAACCTTTTTGTGTTGGCAGCAAAAAAGAATGCTTAAACTACCTTTTGTATATATAATTTCGATTTATAGATTATATAAGAATATTTTCATTTTTTAATCCAAGAACTTAGCTTCCCACAAACAGCTAAATAATTTAAGCAAATCCCCAACATTTATCTATCATATTTTGTTCCTAATATAGTAATCCCAACAATACTGAAATAATTTTTAACACATTTTTTCGTTCTGTGCTGTTTTTAGGCATTTGCTGTTGGCAGAAACAGAAACAGCATGCGGCATCACAGAAATGTCGGTCTATTTTTATCACTTTTTGTACATTTTATATATATATATATATATATTTTTTTTTTTTGTAATTTACCACCCCCCTGCATTGCTGCCATTTGTTTTTTGTCATGTTTTTTTCGCCATCTCATGCTGTTAAACGTTAATTTTCATTTAAATTTTTTTGCAAAAAATCATTCACACTTCTAATCGTTCAAAGCGTTTAAGTTGGACGTCGATGGGGATGACTTTTTGGTTGAAGAGAGAGAAATCGTTAACATTGAAAAATGTGGGGGTTGGTTATCATCGAGTTTTAAAGCATCTAATTTTGGGGATGACATTTAACCAATATTTCAGTCACTAAAGGAATAAAAACAATACAAAAAGCTAATAAATTTTAAATGAAAACAGAAATATAAATTTACAGAAGCTAAAATTTTCAGATTACTTGACGATTTAGAAACATCCAAAATAGTAAGTAAATATAATAGTTATAAGAACTAAAAATATTTATTACTTATTTTAGATTTAGATTATTATTTATTTATATTAAAAATATTATGTAATTAACAAAATATATGATATTATGATTCATTCCCTCTGACTATTTATATGATTTCTTCTCTATCATTTAAAATGAAATGAAGTTTCCATGAATCTACACTTTGACTTAATAAATTGACGATAATTTATTTTCGACAATTTTATCAACCTTCTGAGAATTTGTTCACCACCCTCTGAGTGTTATCAAACACCCACCAGGCATAGCAATTAATTCGCATAATCGACGATTTTGGTCATTTAACGAGAAATGGATTAAAAGCGAATTATTTTCTGTGATAACGTTTCCAAGCTTCGAACTACAGAAATTTCAGTTTTCAAGTTTCGTTTCGTTTCTAAGTGCTTATTTAGCTGTGTGGACATTTTGGCTAAACTGCAAGCCAAATGGTCAAATCAGGAATGTTTGCTTGAAATAAATATGAAACTGACCAAGATAAGCGTCCGCACAAGGAGAAAATATTAGTAAACTTTGTCTTTCCCATTAAAATAGTTAAAACTCATACATTTGACTTAATCCATTTAATTATTAAATAGCTCTCAGAAAGAAGGTAAAAAGAAAAACTTACTGGTTATTGGCTGTACATTGCAGGCAAAACGTGGAACCAAAGCCAAAATTGCATTTTAATATATTTTATTTTTTATAAATTTAGCCTTTAAATCAATATTTTTCAATTATAATTTTTTTAACAAATTAAATATTTTAAATACCATAGCAATTCCACAAATGCATTAATTTCTTTTCAGAAAGCTTTAACAAATCAGTATATGGAATTAAAATTTGACAACTTTAATTTTTCTCAATTTTTTGGTGTCACCCCTTATAAATTTTCAAAAAAAGAAGGTAAATTTGGTTTTCTATCGGAAATATATTGAATGTAAAGGTTAGAAAAATATGTAGCAATTTCTTACCGTAGTTTTTTGTTGCCAGTGCGACGCTGGCTGCAGTTGGGCGTCGCTGCTGACGCCGCTGACACTGCTGCTGCTGCTGCTGCGATGGAAGAAAACTTGGCAACTTTTGGCGTTTTCTTCGCTTTTCGTTCCTCGGTTTTTGGTTTTGGTTTAATTTTCTGTTTTGTGGTTTTATTTGGTTAACGCTTTTCCACTGCGACGTCTTCGTGTTATACTTTATGGTTTTTATTATGCGCTGCTTCGCTTTGGTTGCACTTTAAAACAAATTTTTAACATAAGAAAAAAAATGGAGAAAAAAGTATCACGCATGGCTTCATTAGCATGATTATTATTGCTTTTCTCTTTCACACTTTCACAAATGAGATGGCGATAGAGAAAATACAGAGAAAGAGTCAGAGAAAGGGAGAGTCAGGGGGAGAAACACGGCCAAGTAAGCTGATTTCCAAAGAACTTATTCAAATGATATAGCAAATTGCTATTTAAAGTCAAGTATTTATTTAAAAAATTGTAAAAAGCTTAAAATATACATAGGTATTTCCAAGTAAAAACTACAAGTTGGTAATGAAAATTATAGATTTAGAAATTTGTATCTTCGAGATTGCTTTATCTTTATCCTTCAGTTGCTACTACTTTTTGTATTTGTTATTATTATGTTCCCTAACCAAGCTTTAAATTACTAGAAATCTTTTTTAAAGCAGCTCCCAATCGATTTGTGTTGATATTTAATCTTGAAAAGGACAACTAAGATACAAGTTACATCTGCCAAATGCATATTCTTGCTTCGACAGAGTTATTTAATCATTTAATTAAGACACTATATATCCAACTAAATATTTTCCAATTTGAATGTTTGTTTTTATGCAAAAATTACATTTTAAAGTCTAAATGAATCTCCGTTCCTGCAATTTCATTTTAAAGATGCTCTAAATTTTCAAACTTTTTTTAAGCAGTCCGAACGTAAACTGGTATTAATTTAATTTTTAAGATTTAAATATTCTGCGTTGTTTGGTATTAACTTAATTTAATTTTAACATAATGTCCCTATAAAAGATGTTAAATTTTTCTGGGTAAAATTAACCTAAATTAATCCCAATATCACTTTCATCTTTCCTCCAAAAAATTCTAGAATATAATTTCCAGATACTCCTGGAGAGGATGCGCTCCTTAATTAGCTTACGGCAGGCGAGCCTTTTACCTTTTACGGGATTGGCTTTATCTCGTTTACATCATCGCATCGCAGAGGCAAGTACCGAATACCGAGTGACGGGATTCGGGCAATGAGAGCGACCGCGTACCGTTATGCGCTTGCCGTGAAGGCTGCTGCTGCTGCTGCTGCTGCATTTAATGAGCACGAACTTTCACCCCGCCGCAGCGCAACTGAAACCGAAACTGAAGCTCGCATCTTTGGGATATACTAATGCGCTTGTATTTGTATTTGTAAGAGCGACGGCCTTGTCGGTTAATTACCGGCGACCGGTAATGCGGTCGCCTCGCAGTCCGCGTCGGCGTCGCAGCCTTAATCCGTAACCGTTAGAGCGGGATTAAGTCGGTGATGCTGGCGTGTTTCAGGTGTTTCGCTGCTCGCGGATCGATAAATGGAAAATAAATATTGCCCACCCCCTCCCTATACGTTCTCCTTTCTCCTTTCTCTGCTCTCTTTTGCTTTACTTTTATTTACCATTTAGCTTTTCTGCAGTTCTTCCACCTTTCGTTATATTTGGCTATTTTCAGCGGCACACACACGCACTAACACACACACACACACACGGACGCACGCACATATACACACATATATGTCTGTATAGGAAGCAGCACTACGGCATTACAAGACGACCATCAGCATCCAAGGAAATTCCAATTGGCACTCGCTCCCTCTGCCGGCGTCGCAGTCGCCAACGCTGCTGTTGTTGCCATTACTTCTTGTTCCCTTCTTTGTATCTTTTGCACTCTTTTTTCGAATTTACACATGTTTGTTTACGTTCTTCATGGCAGAGTTTTATGTTGATTAATTGCAACTCATTCGTGCCTCCTCAACTGGCGGCAGTTGCCCGAGAAGTTGGGCTTCAATTTGCGCTTAAATTTGTTGTTTGTTTCATTCACACAGCGTCCCGTGTTTCCATTTGTTTTCGACAGAGACGCGCCCACGGTGTCATTTGGTGGAAAAGAAAGCGGCGTCGTCGTCCGCGGCCACCGTATTTCCAGTTGGGCGAAAAGCTCGGAACAAAATGAAGTGCACACAAAAATATCACGAATTCACATAGCGCCGGCAAGCTAACAATCAAAAAAGCGCGACCGACGAAAGCCGAGTGATGTCCGACGCACATTCGCGGCCTGCGCACCAGTGCTGCTACATTGGCGAATTTCGAGATATATTTAGAATATTGGAATAGCCTTATCGGAACTTGATACATTTTTGCAAAATACGAAAACATGACAATGAAATATTACGAAATGTAATATTCAATTTAATGTAATTTTAAACTTTAAGCCAATAATAATGTTTGTTTTCTTTAATGTGGGTAAAACAAATTTTTAAATCTTTTATTCTGTGGCCAGATGGGCGCAAAAAGAGCTGCCATATCTGGCAAGCCTCCCGAGTGCACAGCGAAAAAATGTTAATGTTCAAACAGTCATTTTAAGAACATTAGTAACGATAATAAAATGCAATTAATATGTTTATAAATAATAAAAACTAATCAGCAAGCACAAATAATTTGAGAAATTAACAAAAAAAACGTAAGCCCTCTTTACCGTCACAGAGCTTGAGTAAAATTTTCTGATAAAATAGGATTTGTAAAAACAAAATTATTACATAGATCAATGCTTAATTAACTATTATCATTTATTTGCATACAGAAATATATTAGAGCTATAGTTATATGAGGAAAGATCGATCAAAGAAATCTCTATATTACACATTTTCTCTCTGTGAGCGTACAAAACTGTGTATTATACTTATGATATTACGATTCTTAACAGCTAGGACAGACACAAATATCACACGGCTAGACATAGGGATTCCAGTTGCTGCCGTCCTCCGGCAGCAGATTGTTGGTTACCAGCAGGATGACATCGATGATCCACCAGACGCCCACACCACCCATAGTGAGCAGTTTGCCAACGGCAGTGCCCGTCTGGCCAAGGCAGAAGCGGTCCATGCCAAGGAAGCCCAGGAGCATGCTGTAGATGAGTGTGGTGACGAAGTAATGGTCCGTGTAGCGAACGCAGGGTACGCCCTCGCGGAAGAAGGTGCGATTGCCATAGCAGTCTATGTCCGCGTACACGGTGCACTGCACCTTCGTGTGCTCCACATCCTCGTACGTGGATCCACCGAATTTCAGGCAGCCGTAGCCCTTCTCCCGCTTGGCGGTGGCGTTCTCCCGGTGATCGATCGGCTCCTTGCACTCGAGGAAGTCGCGCGGCAGGAAGGAGCACAGCACATTGGGTCCCAGCGGATGGAAGGCCGAGTTGGAGGATCCAGCGGCGGCGGAGGAGCCAGAGCCGGAGCCAGACACGGATCCCGTCGCCTGCACTGGCACTACCGACTGCACCGCCGTGCCCGAGACCACAGTCTGTGGCTGCTCCTTATCGCTGCGTGCCTGGATGGCCTCAGTGGTCGGGATGATGGCGGTGATAGCAACCAACAATGACGCAGATAACGCGTACAAAATCAACCTTTGCCGCATCTCGGCAATATTATTATTTGCGATATTATTATTATGTTATTACTTGCATTCCCGCCGATCAGCTGTGTGGGTTTCTGGTGATGCCACATCCCGAGATTTTATCGCTAGCGATATCTATTGATTGTTTTTAGTGAACAGTAAACACTATTATCATTCCCTATGCTCCCTTTTTAAACATCCTTTCATAACTAAAATTCAATAGGTTTTACACAGAAGAAGAAGTAAAACTTTGTCTAAAATGCAGAATTGATAAATAAGTAAAAACTGAAAAAAGACTATTGAAACATCGAAAAAAGAATATCGATAGCTCCGTTATCGATGTGCCGCCACCGATGGTGGGCCACCATTATAATTTTCCCATTTTTCAGAACAAAAACAACGTAGATCTAGGAACGACGAACGACTTACTCCGTCAGATTTCTACGGAACGCAGCGACGCGTCATATTCCCCCATTTTGTTTTTGTTTCGTTCTCGCCACCTCCGTGACTGGTCACTTTCCAGAGCTGCCTTTGTCACACAATTTTCCACGGGAGTAGGAGGAACCAAGCCGAAATGAAACTGTTGCTGCTGGTGGCGGTGGCCACCGCCATGGTGGTCCTGGCCCTTGGCGAGGACTCGCCACCGTCCATGCTATCGGATGAGTTTATTGAGCTGGTACGCAAAAAGGCCAAGACCTGGACGGTGGGCCGTAACTTCGACAAGTCGGTGAGCGAGAAGCATATCCGTGGCCTGATGGGCGTACATCCGGATGCGCACAGGTTTGCCCTGCCTGAGAAGCGAGAGGTTCTCGGAGAACTGTACCAGGGTGCCAAGGATATACCCGAGGAGTTTGATGCCCGCACGGCCTGGCCTAATTGTCCCACCATCGGCGAGATCCGTGATCAGGGCTCCTGCGGTTCGTGCTGGGCCTTCGGTGCCGTAGAAGCCATGTCCGATCGGGTGAGTCGCTCTTTCTCTGGCTTATCTCTTTGTTTAGTGTTTTTGTTCTTATCGATACAGACCGATAAGATATATCCTCCTTTGTTTTCATTAATTTACGCTTTAATTTTGCAACGGCCTCTCTTTCTCAAACAGGTGTGCATTCACTCCCAAGGCAAGGTGAATTTCCACTTTTCGGCTGATGATTTGGTGTCCTGCTGCCACACCTGCGGCTTCGGCTGCAACGGTGGCTTCCCGGGAGCCGCCTGGAGCTATTGGACGCGCAAGGGCATTGTCAGCGGGGGACCCTACGGCTCCAACCAGGTAATAACTCGATTGCCTCGATTCGGCAAATGTGAACATAGATCATAACTCTACATGGTTTTATGAGCATGAAATTTAGTTTGAAACAAATCACGTTGTATTTCTTAAATTGTAACATTCTGTACTTCTATCTCAGAGTATGTTTTGTTGTGTTTAACAAAGAAAATTATCAGAACTTTGAGTTATGGGATTATTAAGAAATATTTATTATCATGTGACTCAAGTCCTATAAGGGACCGACCTCTCTATATATTAATAATGCACAAATTTATCTTTGTTATATTTGCAGGGCTGCCGTCCCTACGAGATTTCCCCCTGTGAGCACCATGTGAATGGCACCCGACCCCCCTGCTCTGGCGGCGGTGGCACTCCCAAGTGCCAGCATCTGTGCCAGAGCAGCTACAATGTGGAATACTCCAAGGACAAGCACTTTGGCTCCAAGTCCTATTCTGTGCGTCGCAATGTGCGCGACATTCAGGAGGAGATCATGACCAATGGCCCGGTGGAGGGAGCTTTTACCGTATACGAGGATCTCATTTTGTACAAGGACGGCGTCTATCAGCACGAGCACGGCAAGGAGCTGGGCGGACATGCCATTCGCATTCTCGGCTGGGGTGTGTGGGGCGAGGAGAAGGTGCCCTATTGGCTAATTGGAAACTCCTGGAACACCGACTGGGGCGATAATGGCTTCTTCCGCATTCTGCGTGGCCAAGATCATTGCGGCATTGAGAACTCCATTTCAGCAGGTCTGCCCAGGTTGTAGATAAACCGGGAAAAGCTTTTTCGCAAATATCAAGTGTCTCTTTTTTATTTTTATCAATTCCATTCCAAAGTTCTCAAAAAAAAAAGACGAGTCTATGTATGTATGTATGTAGTTAATATTCTATGTCAACAATGTAAACCTGATTGATAATAAAGTATTGTATATGTCTAAATTGATGGCTGTTTGGGGGAAAAAGATAGTTTGTAGTGTATTGTTTTTAATAATTTTGTTTGTTTCTCAATTATATTTCATTCTAGTTAATTTGCTAAGAAAAAAATGGAATGGAATGGAATATTTATTGTCATATTCTAACTCATCTGTTATTCAGTTTAGCTATCAATCGTCCGAGGGCTTTGTTTGTATTTTTGCATAGCTGTTCGTTTTGCAAGTTGAAAATCTGATTAGCGTTTCAATTGATTAAACAAACAATGGGTACAGTTCGCTCGAGTTCATCTTTTATATAGATATGTATGTACATATAGAACGATTTATTGGATTACTCAGTAGCCATCCATCACACTATAATGTTAAAAGCAGAGCTTTATTATTTCGATGATGTGAGCCGGTCATCAAAAAGAAAGAGAAAGCCAAAATGCTGCCTTGATCAAAATAATAATAATAATTATAATTATATAAAAAATACATTATAAGGGAAAAATTCCATATAAATGAATTCTAGTAAATATTTGCTTGACTCTGCCTTTAAAATTAGGATTTTGCAAACTAGCTTAAAATAATGGTCCGATCGTTGACTGTTCTATATGTATATATGTAATATAAATTGTTAAAAATGATCCATTTAGGGTTTCTGCCCCCAAAAGTCATATGACAACGACGCCCATTGAAAAGCACATCCACTTTTTCACATAGCATGTTTTTATTAATTTATTTTTCTCATTTGCAACACATCAAATAGAACATTTTTTGTTTTTATCTGTTTATAAACCGCCTTGTTTTCAGATGTATGCCTTTTGAAATGATTAACTTTGTATGTCGGCTACGTACATAGTTTTTTTACTCGCTTAATCTTTCTCTAACAAACAGCGCTTACACATCGAAAAATATTTTTAACTTGCCTTAAATTCAGTTTTTTACTTTAGCTTTCATTTATTTAATTAAAATTATTTTTTTGTTGTTGTCATGGATATGTATGTACACACACACATACGAGTTAAGAGGACTTCCTTTCGGGCATGTACATACATATATGGTATTTATACGTCATTATAATGCACATCTTTTGCCTATCTCATGGGTTGTATGTATCTGCACTTGCCTTGCCTTACATATTTATATATATATATGAATGTGTATGTATATATATATATTTATATATATTCATTTGTAAATAGATTGCATTTGGGTTTGCTCCGCATTTTTTGTTGTTTGTTTTTTTTTCTGTATTTCTGCCTTTGTTGTAGAGTTTTGTAGTCAATAAATAATTCCTTTGCTCGCCTCGTTCTCTTTTTGTAATTGTTCATTATCTCAATTCGTATTTGTTATTCCTGGACTTTTGCACTTAACAATTAATGCTCATACATATGTACATCATGTATTTTCGTATATATATATATATGTTAAATCTTTCTATTCATTTTAACATTTATTTTATTTATTATTTTGTTTTTTTTTTGTGGTTCTGGGGCTTGCTGGGTTGGCTTATCATCTGCATGGTGGGTTTAAAAATACATATCAATTTTATTTTGCTCAACGCTTGGCTTGATTGGGGAGCTCTTTTCTTTATATTTTATAGGTTTTGGTCGGAGGGCGGAAATAAGAGAATAAAGTCGCATAGAGTTTAGATAAATTGCGAATATCTTCGGCAATAGTTCACATATCGAAATGAAACTTTAAAAACATATATGTATAATACGTTAAACTAATGTAAGCCGTTGTGTGAAATGGTAAACAATATAGAACAAAGTAACTCAAATAAAATAATTTGTGGATTTTAGTTTATCTCATTAAAAATAAATTCTCTAAAATGTATAAAAATAAATTAAATGGCAGAGATATAGAATAGCTACGTTCGCTATGCCATGGTATTCTATTTACTACAAATTTGTTTACTTTTTAGTTTTTATCCTTTTCTCAAGGTTGAGAACCAACTTGCTACGTTTCGTATGTACTTATATAGGATAAACTCTCTTTACCAAAATTATGCCTTATGCTCTAGTGGATATTCCATTTGGTTTTTTTTTACTAGTTTCATTTCGTCGCTACAAAAGAAGCAAGAACTATCAATTATAAAGACGTGAGCTTAAAGTCGACTCAGATGGAGAATAGAGGAACGTTTATAGCCGGGCAAGACTTTGATCCGGAACACTGTGTTCCCCAGTAAGCAGCATGCTTTACAAGTCCTTATTGTAAGAAGTTGGGCTAGATATATATAGTGAATATCCCTAAATACAATCACTCTGCTCTGGTTTCTTCAATTCGCAGTTCGATTATTAGTTGAGAAAGTGACGCTCTCAGCCAGTGAAGAGTTCAACAAATTGTGGTTTACCCAAAGACCATATAATTATAAGATGCGTAACGCTAAATTGATCTGATCTCTGTGGGGATTTTGGTTAAAAAGCCAAAGAGATAGGAGAGATAATTCTCAAAACAAAAAAAAAAACAACATACACGTTACGCCTCTTATTATTACATTTGCCTTTGGTTTAGGTAGGCAAAACCTTGGGGCTTCTCTTAACCCTCTTTGATCTGAGTTTCCTGGGATCCTTCCAGCTTAGTATTTTTTTTTTTTGGTTTATAAGTTCTCTGTGTAAGTGGTTTTAGTTAACTTTTTTGGACAGTACATAACTATGTTATGCTTACATAGTGGTAAATACATATAGAACTACATATACGGGTCTTCACATACTATATGCAATGCCCCCCTTAACGTCATCAGGTCGCCTTGAGTTGTTTGTTTAGGTTTCTCTATATAATACGAGTAGCTTTCGGTTTGATCTCATCTCGAACTGAAATTTGGTTTCGGTTTTGGTATCACAAAATCGGTTTTTATGTTTACACAATATCCATAGTTTCTACATATAATTGTAACATTAACTTTTGTGAAAGTAATTTCCTCGAATTTTATTTTCTTTCTCAATAACAATATATGTATGTAAGTAGAAGATATATATATATATATATGATTTCAATTTGTTTTTTGGTTTACTTTTTAACCTTCTTCTGGGTAGCGAAAGACTCTATCACAATTATGGAGATTTAAGGTTTCTGGGGGGGAAGGGGGTCAAACTGGTTAGAGATTGTAATCATTTCCATGACGGTTTTCTTTTCAAAAACATTTTTTAGTCAATTTTACACGCACACATAAGTAAATACATTTTTGCTTTTTGTAAATTTTTTTAGTTTGATTTACGGAAGCCGTTAATTTTTAACAAGTTTTCGCCAGACGAGCTGTCCTGTGGTTTTTCAAGAAATGCGTTGAATTTTTGCCTTTTTGATTCAGCCGCTTTTCCTTGTCCTACGATTTTAGTATAGTTTTTTTTTTTTGGTGTCTTGTTTCGGTTGCTTCACATTCCTCGGGAGATCTTCGGTTGCATTATTAATTATTAGTTTGTCCTTCAATTGTTGCTGTTGTACCTTTGAACTTTGTTCGCTTGCATATGTTAAACGCGTCTATATTTTGAATATATATTTATATATATATCTTTATCCTTTGTTTTTAGTATCTGCATTTGTTCCATTTTGTTTTAAATTTTTTATGTAGTTTTTTTTTTTGCTCTAAGTGGTTTGAAAAACCATCAAGCAACAGGAGGAAACAGTCTTTCTTTCCAGGTACCTAGTCGGAAAGAGAAAAAACAAAGCATTAGTGAATAGGAAAAACTATTATGCGTGTTGGTTGATCGATCATCTTTATCTATCTGTAAGCTCCTTGATCTTGGTTAGTTTAATCTCTTCATGTTTTGTTAGGCTATGTTCAAGGACCTTGGCATAACAAGATAAGTAACGCCATACTGACTTTAGAGCTGGCTCCAGAGGTAGGGAGAGCATTATGCATCTTGTGTTTATAAGGTCCTTGCTATTATCCTGCTATATCTAATCGGTTAAGTGGAGTATATCAACCTTAAAAAGTACATTTTTTTCTATATTATTTGGTGTTAGTTATGAATACTCACCGCGTGACACATTTGACTTTTGGTTAAATGTTGTACAATTGTTTTTTTTCGCTTTTGTAATTTGGTTATCGATATACATACATAATATATGCTGTGTATATATTACATCATTGAATTCGCAATATATATATATATTATTTTTGTGATATATGCATATACACAGATGTGGCATATGGAATCATCGGTGTTGTTGTTGTTGTCCTTACACTCGTTTGCTAGTTGTTCAGATGTGTAGCTGCTCTATTTGGAGGGGAATGCTGGGGATTCTATCGAAGTGCTGTTGGAGTGTTATATCGCTTTTTTTTATATCGATCAGAGCACTCTGCATGGGTGGCTCTCTCTCTAGTGATGGCTTAGGTAAGTCTTGCGCTTCAGGTAACCACTGCGTATGGGTGATGATAGTCCCGTCTCGTTGCTGTTGGTATCGTCGATGGCACGTGTGTGTGTGTGCGTGATGTATGTATGTGGGTGTATATTGTGTTGTTTATTTTCAAGCAAATTTCGTTTTTAATTTTTTTTAAGAGCGATAGAGTTAAGGTTGAGAGAAAGAAAGAGAGAGAGAGTGTTGAATTTTGGTTCTACAAAGTTGGAAAGAATTTTTGGATTTTTTTTGTTTTATGATTTTTCTGTTCTTGCTGCACAACACCAATCAATCAGTCAATGTATCAATCAATAAAATGCTCAGCTAGGTATGCTTTTTAAAATACATAACAAAATAGGTAACTTAGGGGAATGTGTTGGTATATTTATATGTAGGAAACACTATTACTAACACCAATGGTTGCTTTTGTTTTCGGTTTCTAATTGTTTACAAGGTGCTTCCTTTGTTGCTGTAGCAATGTATCATATTGCATTGCATCTATTTGGTAATCATTTGTTTAACTCGCAATTCAATTCAATTTTCATTCGTAGCTTGTTCATGCAGCCTGACTCGCGAGATGTGATTTGAGATCGTGGGGAGTATGCAATATTGTCAGCGTGGTGAGTTTCGAAGCATGAAGAAGGCGTTGTTTTTAAGCGATTTTGTGTGTTTTGTGTTTCGTGTTATCAAAAAAAAAATAAAGCAAGAAACAAACAAAGAAAAGATACAAATCGTAATCGAAACATTATAATCATATAATATCTATATATTTCTAGGAATCTATTACTGTGCTGCTAAAAATTTCTTTCTGTAACAATACCATCATCAACATCATCATCTTATATTGTTTTTGTAGTTTATTGTATTTTGCGTTTTGGTTCTCAATCAAAATAATATCAATACATAAGGATACATACGTACATACATCAAGGCAATAATTATAATAGCAATACAATCATAATAATCATAGTTATAATAATAAGAATAATAATACTAATAATAATAGTAATAACTTATACATGATATGCATGTACATACATATGTAATGCGGCATTTGTTCCAGGCAAAACTTAAGGCAAAAAATACGATTCGTGGCGGGGGAAGGACTAGGTATTGAGATTTCTCATTAATTTGATAATAATTCTAAGCAGCTGGCGTATCCTTTTCAATGGCATTCTCAATCAGCTGAGCCAGCAGGTTAAGATTGCTGCTGGTGGCACTGCCGGGACTATGGATGTTGCTGCCACCGCCGGAACTACTGATGTGGGCCAATTGCAGCTCGAAAGCATTGCTGCCACGGGGATTGGCAAGGAGAAAGTGCATGAGATTAGGTTGAGAATAATTTTGATTTCTGGCAGGAGAGAGATTTTATTAATTCCGAGCACCCACAGGAGGCGTGCACACACACACACAACAACGATTAGTCGGAGATCACATAGTAAATGGAGTACATATGGATTTTTGACTCTTGATGGGGTTATGCCAAAAGACAATATAAATGATTAAGAATGAGTAATTCATTTACATATATTACGATGGTTCTTGATGGTAAAAGGCAAAACAAAGGCTGCTTAAATATAAATAACAAAAATGACATAAACAAAAAGCGTACAACAATAAAGCGATATACATATATTGCCATTGGCTATTCATACAATAATAGATTATTGTTAATCGATTATTATATAGAAGTAATGCCTACAAACTAATAGTAACTTTTGTATAATATCTGGTTTTCGTAAAAGCTTTCTTGGCTAATAATCCTGATTATTTTTCTTGCGTGTTTAAAGACACATTTTGGTATTTTAACTTAAAAATTAAACTGTTTAACATTGTTTTAGGATATAGATACCCTGAAGAGCTTGTAAATCAAATAAATAAAATTATGCAAAGTTGCAAAGATATTTTGATTGGAATTACTACTCGGCGTCGGTAATGGTCGAACTACACAGGGCATAGAGGGTTAAATTTTAGAGACATTTCCTGTTTTCCTTGTTCTTTGTCTTTTGCTTTGGTTAAATCCTTTTTGTTAATAATTTAAGCATTAAATTATAAATTAGTGTCTTCAAAAATAAATACGTTTACGAGTTATGTAAGCGCCTTGCACGTTACGTTTTTGGACAAGCTAGGGGCATTAAATAAGGTACACACATAACAAAAACGTACATCGAATGCATATCGACATATTTTACACTAAACATATAATACATATCTATATATAGTGGGTGCGCTCTATACATGGTGGATCCGCTAAACAGCAGCGCCATCCATCTTACCTTCTGCGTCGCGGATTTGCCGTCTGACCGGGAAGATTGAAGCAGCCACGTGGAATGACCATGCGGGCATTGCCCTTCGCTGGACGGGAACCGCCCACAGCCTGCAATCCGGAGAGGTGGGCGGCATAGCCATCGCTTAGCACAGTGGCATTCGCCTGCAACTTCTTGCTCACCTAAAAAGATTGATTGCTTTCAGAAGTTAGCGAATGGAATCATCACAAGAATACTTACCTTGCCCACAATAAAGATCTGATCGGTTCGCATGCCCACATTGGTGTAGACACTGATGTCCTTGCTGCTGCCATACGCGGCTGTAATTGAGATTCCATGGTTCTGCACCAGATTATTCAGATAGGCCGTCTTGTGGCCCAGGGGATCCGTGGACAGGCCATCGGCGAACGAGATCAGGCCGTGTGGAAAGTTATGCTGGCTCAGCCAGGAGACAACGCGCTGCTGCTGCATATCAGGTCGACCGGTGATATAGATGAGCAGATAGCCCAGTTCCTGCCAGTGCCGGCAGACATCGACGGCCCCGGCACGCACCTTGGGATCACGGCCCGTCACCGACATGGAGGCGGTGAAGGAGCCATCGATGCTAAAGACCACGCATTCGGTCAGCGGCGGCACCACGGCCATATAGCAATCAACCGAGGTGTGATCGCCGCGAACGACCATCTTCACCGGATAAATGCCATAGCCGAGGGACACCTGATCCGGAATGCTGTACGAGATGCGGCCATTCTTGTCCGTCACTTCGGTGCTAAGGAATGTCCACTCTCCGGCCGGTGGATCCTTCATAATATGCACATCAACCTTCTCGCCATGCAATGTAATCATGTCCAATGGACCGTACATGAATCTGGCATTTAGACGCTGCTCCCGGCCCTCCTGGACAATCACATCGTTGGCCCGATGATTGGCGGCCACATTTTTCAGCTTGACCGAGGTGCGCTTCTTAATCCATTTCTCCCTCGGCTGCCCCGGATGGAATGAGGCATTGTCCTTGTCATCATTAGACCCCACAAAGGGTATTCCCTCAAACTTGCCAATTTGCCGCAGGATGAATGCAATCACATCGGGACTCTCCCAGTAGCTGGCATGGAACAAATGCGGCAAAGCGTGGGCCGGGAAGTTGCTCAAACCCTCCGGACAGTACAGGGCATAGTCCAGCCGCTTGGTGCCCCACCATTTGTTTTGAACTGCCGAAAGATAGGATGTGAGATTAAATGAGATTTGGGGACAGATAAGCGGCACTTACGGGCATGGATCGTGCTTAACGAGACGTTCTCAATCAGACCCGATATCGTGCTCTGCATCGAGGCATCCGAGAGCCGGCGACCAGCGGCCAAGAGGTTATTGCCATCGTTAAAGTGCTGCGGATGCGACTGAATCACCTCCACTGAAAGCAATGACCAAATTATAATCAATACCTTCGAGTTTTTCGAGCTAGGAAAATCCGGTTATTATACTTACATAAATGCAATGGCTGGCCATTTCCCAGCGGATACTTGGCATAGCGCGGCACATTCACCGGCGACAGTATGGAGAAGCGTGCGCTGAGCAACGGCTCCAGCCGGGAGGCAATCGGATCGGTTGGATGGAACAAATTGTACACCTGATGGCAGTTGGGCCTCGCCAATGCGGCCTTGGCATCGTGCAGCTTCCGGGCGGCCAGGACCACCGATAGGGGTGAGCCGAACATGAAAAAGTCACTGACCTCAAAGTCCAATTTGGTGCCTCGCGAATCGCTCGATGAACTGGAACGGCGACGACGTGGCGATGGTGCCACAAGCAAACGTTTGGCATCCAAATCGGCCTCCACAATGAACCGTTCCTCGTCATCCAAACGGGAGTGGCGAGCGCCCAACGGATTGTGGGGATTTATGTGGGCGGGATTGCCAGCTCCATCGCCGCCCGAATTGGATGCCCCAGAAGCTGTGCCCGGCGCACTGCCGTTCGAGCGGCATAGCGACTCGTAGGCCAGCAGCGAGCCCATCGAATCGCCAAGCATCACAATTTGTCCGGAGAAGCCGTGACCCTCCTCCGATTTCAAGAACTCGTGATAGACTATATTGGCGGCGGCCACCGTCTTGTTCACCGTTTCCTGAAATTCCGGCGAGGCCACCGATAGCAATGGTATCGCCCCGATGGGTACATCGGCTATATTCGGTATATCCGCCGCCGAGGGCGAGGCGTCAAAGGAGTAGGGACTCAGGCTGGAGAGAATGCCCAGGGCATCTGTGCAGATCGAGGGACACGGCACCATTTTGATGGTGACATGGGTCAGCAGACTGGGATAATGCTGTCGCATTACCGCCTCAAATGAGCCCCGGAAAGTGGTCACATCGGATTTCTTGGCTGTCAGCTCACTGGCCGCATCCAGGACACTGCCCGCATGGACGACCAGAATCAAGATCGTCGTTGGGCATGACGGTGTGCTCGGCGATCCCGGCGGCGATGAGTCATGGCTGCGATCCACACTGGCAGAGGAGCGCAATTGTCGCTTATTTCCACGCTCCGAGGCCACGCGCATGAGAAAGTCCTGGTTGAAGATGCTGTCCTCTTGACGTGAATTCCCGCGACCACTCACCGAACCGCCGCTAATGGGGCCACCATGCGGCGGCGGACTGTCATCGCCCTCGCCTAGCAGCTCCAGGGAGCTCCATTTGGCCAGCGAGTTCGTTTCATTGGTGTCTAGACAAGGGAATAAATTGGTTTTTTTTAAGTATTTTGTTGGTTTTATTCTTATAAATACGTTATTAATGAAAAACTTCTGTTATAAATTGAAGTTTAGTAGAAAAAAATGAAAATACTCTATCATTCGATTTTTCGTGTACATTGCACATAAAAAATACATCAAATATCACTATCTTTCTTTTATAATTAATCAATAATTCCAGCCACATTTATAAATCAAACACAAAAACATAATTATTTATATAAAGACGAAAAATCGTACCTAGACAATCAAAGAATTCCTCATCCGAATTAGATTTCGAGTCCACTTCCAATCGCTCCATGCGCCAGTTGGCCACCTGCGGTTATTTTGTGTTAATTTATTATATAGATTTATTATATATATTATCATCTATGTATGCTATATATCATTTCTCGGCTAATATTCGCTACTGGCAGCTAGGGGAGCTAATGCTGAGCGGCTTAAGCTTGGGCTAATTGGAGGAAGTTAAGCTAATCAAGACCTGCAGCTAAGCAAATAACTAAAGGAAAGTTTTTAAGGGAACTTTAGGGAATATAATAAACTAGTTCATATATTTTTTTTTGCTTAAAATAAATATAAAGAAAATAGAGGGGACGAGAAAGCGACAGAGAGGAACTTACATGTCTGCGTGGCGCTGTCTTTGCATGCGGCTTTTTTGACTATTTTTTGTTTCGGGTTTGGGTTTTAAAAATTTCGATGTGTTTATTGTTTTGTTTTTTTTTGGATGTTGAGGAGTTTGTTGTTGTTGTTGTTGTTGTTCGTTGGTAGATTGTGTGTTTAAATGGAAGGTAAATTAAATATTAATTGGTAGAGACGCAGCACATTAAAAGGACAAAGCCACGACACACACAACACACATAGAGAAAAAATGGAAAAAATACATTTAGAGTAAAGTAAATTTACCGGAAACAAATTAGTTTTTTAAATAATTTAATTAAGCTGTGCCTTTACAACAAATTTTTGAAAAATTAGAAATTAGTAAAGTGTTAACAGTTATAATTTTTTTTAAACCTAAAGTACTATTTTCTGGAAGAAATGCTATCGAGCTCCATCACCATTTAAAGCCCAATAAATGAAAATATAAAAAAAAAATATGCAGAGCGCAACTAGCCCTGGACTTGGACTTGAATATATTTCCATCACTTTTAAATTTCACTTAAACGCAATTGATTGAGTGAAAGTCTGTTTAAATTGCATTCAAAAGTCAATTTGCATGCCAGATATACAAACAGTTTAATCAAGGGACTTATAATAACAATTTGTAGCGGGTTCGAGGCTCTCTTGAAATGTAATTTAAAAACCAGAAATAGAGACGGATTAATTTAAACGAAAATTCAATAAAAACATATGGCTGTTATGTATCTTTGTTAATGTACAATCCTGTGGTTTAAATAGTTTTCAGAGAGAAAAGTTCAAGTCAAATCAATTCCCTTAAAAAAAAAAACATATCTGAAAGATAAGAAGCTTATAATAAATAAAGAGCTTCTTGTTAAATCGAAGGGAAGCGAGTTTTATGTACATAATAAGACAAATATCTTATTGTGAAACAATTTGAGTGCCCACAAGATTTAACAGACTCTTAACAATTCTCATTCCTAAAACAATCACACGAAATCGAAATCGACACTGAGACTGAACAGCAAAAGGACAAAATATCAAAGAAACAAAGGATCATTTAAAAGATCACAGCTCACCTGAAGATCGAAGCTATGGGCCGAGCCCACTGGCGAGTGAAGGGCACCCTTTGACCCAAACTTGGCCTTGTTATTGGCCATCTGAATGCTCTGGGACCGGGAGCGCTGAGCTGAAGAGCTGCCCTGAGCGGTGGTCAGGTCCACGCCCCTGCCAATAGCATCATTCTCGTCCTCGTCATCATCATCCTCCTCGCCCTCGCCTTCCTCCTCATCCGAACTGGCCTCTGCGCTCGGCGGCTGTTGGGTGACAATCGGCGGTATGGCTGGAGCGGACTTTTTACGCTGCTCGCTACCCGCTGACGTGGAGGCCGCAGCGGTGCTGGCCGCTGTGCTCATATAGGGCTCCGAAGTGCTATCTGGAATAGTGAATGACACATCAGAAGGGTTAATTTCTTCGCTAGCAGATCAAAGGTCAGGGAATACTCTTGCAAAATGTTGATACATTTTTATGAAAGATTTCTATTACATCCTTTAGACTACTAATCCCTGGATCTGGCTTCTTGTCAGATTTTGTTCCCCTTCTTCGCTTAGTTCGAATGCTATTGGATTGTCCTTCCAGACTAGGAATCTACATATATCTAAAGCTCTCGCTTATTACCTTTTGTATAGTATTAACACGATATAAAAAAAAAAAACAGGGATCAATTAAATCGGAACTATTCAAAACTCAATGTTTCTGTAATGTTTTCAACACGTTTTTGTTACAATTTTGCAAGAGCATTGTGTGAGGTGGCTGATGTGGCTGCCAAAATGATGGACTGACCATCGCTGCACTCCTCGCCGCCGCCCATTTTCTTGGCCAATGCCAGTTGCGTCTGCCGTTCCAATTCGCGTATATCCTCGATGGTTAGGCCGTGCCACTCGTCCTGCCAGGCCCATGCCTGCCGGTGGGCGCGCAGCATCATTTTGCGCAATGCCACATCGTGAATGAATTTCTCCAGCTTTGTCTGCATGCCCCAGTAGCGGAACTCAACGCGACAGATCTTATAGGCGGTCATCAGGGACATATTTCGGGGCGTTGGCTGTGTTTTGCCCTTCACCTCGCGCCAGTACTCCTCCAGCCAGTCCTCGGGAAGTGGACCCCTGCCTGTCTTGTCGGACACAAAGTGCTTTGGATCCTCCTCCTTCACATAGTCGCCGCCCCACAGCTGATCCTTTACAATGTCAATCACATCTGGAAAAAAAAGAGAGAAAGAAGAAGGTTAGTAAATTTATTTAACAAATTAATATAGTAACCACTTTAGAGCTGTTGCTTTAAATCGATTTAATGCGGATATATCGAGAGGAAAAGTCCAATATAATAATGTATCATTTATCAATATTTTTATTGACGTTCCTAACGCAGACTCACCCACAATGCGGTTGCGTAAATCACTGCCGGACAGCTGAAAGACGTTATCCTGATAGCCATTATCTGGATAATAGTACGTCTCAATGTCCAGCGAAAACTTCTCCACAAAGGGGCAGGTGTAGCGAGTCCTGGTATAGGGATAAGCATTCCACGCCTCCTCCTCCACGGTTAAAGCGCTCTTCGGCAAAAGACCTACACACAAAATGGGATGAACATTATTTTAAAAATTTATATTTTTGATTCGCAAAAAAATAACTCCAACTCACTCTTAATCCAGCCTGGCAGATGATTGCCCACATGATAGATCTTCTTCGTGTACTGGCCATTTCCACCGGGACCGTCCTTGTACGGCTCGTTGATGATTATCTCAACGCCACTGCCCTCGCCATGACTCTCCTCGCGACTCTTTTTCTGCGGTTCGAAAGGGAAAAGATATATCCATTAAATGTAGTTTAAACAAATTACATACATATATCGCTGTGTCTATTTATATTCGCAAAACGAAACGGAACTATTGAGGAGGTTTCCGGAGAAAAACGTTTAATAAATAATACAGCCAGCAAAGTCGTCATAACAAGCTAATGTTTGTAAATATTTGTCGGATGATGTGAATTGTTGAATAAACAATTATTCTATAGTCACTTTGTAAGTTTTTCAAAGGCGTTCAAAGATTATATTTGTGGGAAATGTTTGACCTTTACATCAGTGATTGAGTTTACATTAATTAATAAGATATTTTACGTTTAAACTATTAAAAAAAACTAAAGGATTCGAGCTTTTAATTAATTTAATTATTTACTCGCGCAGAAATCTAATTAAAACCATTAATTAATGCCACTCACCGCAATCATGTAAAGCTGGGCAATGCGATACTCCTCAACGGTGAGGGGCAGCGGTATGCGGTACTCCTTGATCAACATGATGATGATGATGATGATGATGTGTCCTTCTGTTTGTGTGTCAATCGGTGGAAAAGCCCTTCGGTTATTGTAATCCTCGGATGGTCAGGTGTTCTGCTGACAGATCCGCGTTCCCCTTGCCGCCTGGCAATCTCTTTCTCTTCGCACTCTTAGGGTATGGCAATCATCGATTTCCACTGGTCATGGCTGGAAGATGTAGTGGCGACGCTGCCTGGCGACGTCCGACGCTTGTGAGGAGAGCGCAGGGGGCTGCACATCCGTCTATGACCTGAGCGTAAAAAAACAAAATGAAAGAACGAGGTTAGTCTAATCCGAGACAGTGGTCTAAGTAGATATATATTTTTTTCCGGGCATTTTTATGGTGCCACCTGGATAGGAGGACGAACGGCCGGTCTGGTTGGTGTTGGTAGGCGGTATGCTAGGTAGTAGATGATATGGCTTCTTGCTTGTGCTAGTGTGACATTTAACTGAATGGGCAACTTGATGACACAACTAATACAGTGGGGAAACTAAGGCCTAGTAGATTGACTCGACTATCAAATACCCAGTACTCAGAGCTTTGTGATGTAGGAAGAGTAAGATTTTAAGTTGCGACGCGGTAAACCTGGTTTTCCCAAGCTAAAGCTACTAGGAATGTGTTAAAGTTATTTATTTAGCCTTAAAAAATACTCGTAAACCTTCACAATTACCCTAATCATTGCCCATTACAAATTTGTAGTATAGTTAAATGTGCTTTTTATGCGAATCTAGGTCAGTGCCAAATGGTTATTACAATGATGCGTTAGTTCTAAAATGTAAATTGCCATTTTATTTATTGATTTTGAGTGACACCCACCAAGGAGGACTTCGAGCGAGCGAGAGAGAGGAAGAGGGAGAGGAGGGTTATGGCCATTGGACAGGCACTTCACATAATCGGATGTGCCTCGAGGGCTCTCTGGGGCTTGACATCAAGGGAGGGCGTGGCACTGTCAATTAAATGACAACAACAACAACAATAACACACCTACAAGCTACAACCATTGAGTGTCCGATAAGGTCGAAAGCACGGTCTCACATTTCATAGCAAACAGTGCTGGCACAAGCTGGTCATCTTTCATTGCCAAGAGACACAAGACTATTATTATTTTAGCTCTATTTTTTTTTTTGTCTAACTATATTTTTAGGTAAATTAGAAAAGCATCTTTCGATGGAAAAGAAAAAACAAAGAGAAATTCTTAAAGTTGAATGTTTTTTGTATATATCTGAACAACACTGATGGCTACATAAAACTAAGCTCAAATTTGAGCTTATCGTGCATAATTTCGTTGTTCCTCGTTTCTACCTTGAACTATTTCTACTTTTTTTCTTTTACTTTTATTTTATTTTGTTATTTTTTTGTTGCTAATTGGATTTATTGTTGACTGCTGACAACAGCAATTCCTACACGCTGGCCGGACAGCAGGGAAGCGGTGGCTTTATTATAGGAGGAAGTCTGACGCAGTTGCATCGCATTTTGACCTATTGGAAATGTCACAAAATCGAATTGGGAGTGAGGGTTGTGGGTGGCACTAATCGGGGCTAGAAAGTAGGCTGGCTAAAACACGTGTAACACTCGACTGATATTGCCTATGCAATGGGAATTATCATTATGTGCGATAATGAAGTGATTGCTTCCCCTCATCCCGTGTATAAATATGAATTTTGTTTCATTATTAATATAGCCAACAGTAGCAACAATAAATATTGGTTGAGAGAACATGAATAAAATGTAATAAATAATTTTTTAATAAGTTCATATTACAATTGCTAACAGTAGCAATTTCCACATATAGTTATATAGTTAGAAGATCTTAAGTATATTATAATAAATATTTTTAAAAATATGCCTTTTCAATTATACATATTTGATTTAAATATTTGTTTAATATTTATTATATTATTATTTTTATAATTTATATTTTCTAAATATTCCATCTATTCTGGTATCATTATTTTTAAGATTGAAGTCAGCAATTCTTACTTCAAAAAAATAAACCAATCTTCTCTATTTATATTTTTTTTAACCAACTCTCCTAGCCACAAATCTTTAGCACTTAGTCTGTCACCACTGTAATCACTATTTACTATCAACTTCTGCCGTTCATTATGACCTTCATAAAGAGTCCTAATCTGTTTTTAGATCTTATCTAACATTTATCTCGACCACAAATTTGTTTAGCTACTAATTAAATGCATTCAATTCCCCTTTAACCAATTCTGAAGCCATGAAGAGCTCTCGTTTTAATTAATCCTTATTGTCTTGTAGGAACAGTAGGAAAATTGAAATGGGGGAAATTCTAAATTGAGGGAAAGTACATTCCACAGGCACACATCATGTTAACCACATCAAGTGGATAGTTTGATATGGCTTTAAAATTACATAAAAATAATAAGTAATTTTTATAGACATAAAACAAATTTTTAAGATCAATAAATATGTTGATATATATATATTTTACTATATTTTTACACTAGAAATATATTAAAAAAAATAAATCAATTAAAAACATAGGTTTTCCCCGGCAGCGAATAATTTATAATTGTTATAAATTATACAACTGTTTTTTAGTAATATTTTAGCTTTATTTCAAAGATTTTAGATGCTGCCACAAAAAGCTTTCTGTCAATCAATAATTATTGGAAATATGTAGAAGAGGAGGAGGGGGAAATAACAAAAACAAACCAGAGGAGGGAGGGAGGAGAGGTTGATAAAGAGGGAATGATGGGGACACCCGCCACACACACGCCCAGCCCTTGTTTATGTCATGGCAGTTTCGTGGCACAGCCCATCCACAAAACCCTTAACAATATGGCCACCGTTTGCCTTTTCTATCTCATTCGAATTTTCTTTATTCTCCTCCTCCTCCCCCCATTCGTCTACCTTCATAGCATAATTCTATTTTGTGGCACAGGGAAATGACATTTCCCTGGCTTAAGGATTATGGAAACGAAATAATAATTATGATCAACTTAGTAATCTCTTTATTTTATAATTGTATACAATTTAGTATTAAATGCTTCAGCTCAAAGTTTAACCAAGAATATATCAACTCATAAAATTTTCCGTTAACCCAAGTTGTAAATCTATTTAGCAAATTATAAGTATATATATGCATATATATATAAATTTTATTTTATGTGCTCATTTAGATAGGATAAATCTACGATATGATATGATATCTCTACAAACCAAACAAGCAAATTGCTTAATAAACAATAATAAGAGATACGAATTATTACGTATACGTAAGTGTGTAGAGATACTAAAAAATAATGTCTTTTATAATACCTTCAACCGATATGATGTACAAGGGTTATATTATAGCTTCGTCCAACAGATCAAGCCCCAAGATTAAATAAGAAAAAAAGCAAAACGGTAGTAAAACTTGTATATTAACTTGTGTTGTCTTCAGACATAAAAATCCAATACTATAATGATTTCACATTATAGTTACATATTCCATATGGATTTTTCAAATAAATCAGAGAATTGTTTGATTTTAAGAACGCCATAAAAATTGGTTCATCGTAACAAATAATTTATGCATCACACGATTTGAAAATTACTCATTTTTAATATAAATTTAAAATACAAATGTATATTCCAAATATATTCCCACCGCCCCTTCAGGTTTATATGTATGTAGAAATTCTAATATATATTTGCAAGAAAAAGTAATGGCATTGTGGCATTTATCAAGTTTTATGAATCTCACACGGTTTTTGACATTTATTGGGGTTCGCGGATCGTTAAGCGTGCCATTTTCTCCCCCACATTTGCCAACCAGCCCCACTGTGCATCAATAAAAAAGTGCATGTACGTAGCCTTCAATGTGTAATTGTGTGTTTATGATGTATTTTGTCATCTTACATATTTTTTATGTTGCGACTAAAGAGTAAAATAAGGGCATACATAGCAAACGAAAAAAAAAAAAACAAATTTGCAGCCGATCTTAATTTATTTCAAGATCAAAATAACACAAAGAACAAAGCAGTCTCTTACAAAAAAAAAAATAAAATAAACAGTAAAAATATATTGTACCCAGCAAACTAAATTATTTATTGCTAGCAATCATTATTCATTTATTTATTATATAGTAATTTATTTGTTTTATTTTAAAATTATACTAAATTTTATATTAGAAATTTGTTGAAGTTGAATGTGCGATTGTCAGGAGGTATTTTTCTTCAATTTTGAGCAACAACAAAATTGATAAATAAATTGCCAAGGTAATTGACCAACAAATACAATACAGTTGCAATAGAAAGGCGCAAAAGGCGGTAATAAAAACATAAAAAAAAGAAACGCACTCAAGCGGAAATAAACGCTCGCTCGCGGAAAAGATACGACGACGACAGGCGAAGATGCAAAGAGAGCAAAGGTTAAAAAAAAAAAAGCCTATTAAGTCCGAGTTCCAAGTTTAGTGAGCTGAATTAGAGGAAAAAAGCACACACAAAGGTCGAGTGCTTTCGCTCGCTCTCTCTGTGTGTCTGTCTCTGGCAGCCTCTCTTACTAACCGCGCTCTCTCCCTGCCCCACTATCTCCCCACCCCCTCTGCTCCGCGATGCACACCTGTGGCACGCTTTATGTTTATTAATATTTTATAAATACAACAAGCCGCGTAATGAAAACATAACAAAAGCGCACGCATCATCCTTGGGCTATGCTTAAACATTAAGCCTACTACACTGAGCCAAATAAAGATCATTTGTTTGTGATTGTAAACCTTTTATATTTGCTTCTAAGCTGCCCTAGCAATATGCTGGGTAAAACTGATGTTTATACAAGTATTTTCACGGTAAGCATATTTTTTTATTTTTAAAAAATGCATTATTCATTTTATTATTTGATATAGTAACTCATAGGGATCGGGTTTTCTATAGAAATAAAGGCGTTTTTGCCTTTGAAGCTCCAACAAAGCCTTCGTACTTTATTTAACTCGATAATTTATTTAAATTGTAAATTATTAGTTTAAAAAGAATCTAACAAATAATAACAAGACTTCAAAATCGAAAAAAAAAATATCGATATTTTTCCGCTTATTTTGTACATTGATATTTTCCCCCTAATTTGCCGATCACACCTTATGTATAATATTGTAATAAATAATAATAAATAAATTAAAACCTGTATCAACTTAATGAAAACAAGAAATAATAGATTTATACGTCTTAAAAAATACTTTTCAGTTTGTTCTTACGTTTTTATGATTAGAAATCAATTTAAATGTATATTTTTACGGTCAAAATTATCTCCTTATCTGACTACCAAAAATTAGAATACCCTCTGCAAGGGTATTATAAACAAGAATGCAATGAGAAAATAGAACTATTAAACCTGGAGAACGTAAATTCGAATCACTGAGAAATGGAAAAAGGCAAACAAAAACAAAGCGTTGCGTGAAAATTACGCATGGAAAATTCTTATCAGAATTTAGCTGCTGCTGCAGACGCTTTGCTTTGCTGCTTTGGCCGAAGAGAGCAGAAAGCGGAGGGAGAAGGACAGTCTGTGGCACACTCGGTGGAGGTGAAGGGGGAGGGGGGAGGCGGGAACCTTGGGACCTGGCCACAGCCACCACACACACACTCACATAGAGGCGCACATGCACAACACAGCTTACGCATTTACGCACTCACACAGAAATATGGGCTATATCTACACCCACACACACAACAGATGAACAGCAGCACCATTATCCTTAACTAATTTTGCGCACTTATTAACAAAAACATCAACAAAAACAACACTGTGTTTGCGCTTTAGCAGGTTAACAACAAAATAAACCAACTTTCAGGGGCAACTCACATTTTTTATCATTCGCTGGCGGGCAGCTGCACAATTAGCAAAAAGAACAGCAATAACAACTATGGGAAGACCATCAAGGAAAAGGCACAGCAGCAACAACAATATATAAATACAGTAAATATTTGCTGGCTCGATTTAGGCGATTAACACAATTTATCTATCCATTTGCTGCGGCCGCTTTTCCATTCCACGAAATGAAAAATGTTTTCAGCGTCGTTGCTTCTGCCTTCTGCGTTTTTTATTCTTTTTGCAATCAAAACGAACACACAGAAAAAAAAGCGGCAGCGCGCGCGGCCTCGACGTCCGACTTCTCTCGTTGAAAAAAAAAATCTGACGAACTGGCAGTGCCTCGTTTCTTAAATACCGTTTGCCAGTGTTGCAAGAATATGACCACTTGGATAGGCTAGATTCTGTGCAAAATAAGCTAAAACAGGGTGAACATACAAAAAAACTGCTCAAAAACAAGCTGTCACTGAGATTGTATACATTATTATTTCCTCAGATAATTAAAGCAAAAATTCTGGCAGATGCGCTTCGAAAACCTAGCCATTTTTAAATTGAAAAACGCTTAGCTTGTGGGAAAATAGCTAAATTAAGGGCGATTGTGGATTGCGGCATCACAGTTGGTGCACTCCCAAGCTCGCGCTCTCATTCGATCTCTCTCGAGAGTCGGTAAAACCGTCAGCTGAACAGCACTGAGCTCAGCGAAAGAGCCAACAAAAGAGAGAACGAAAGAGGAGTGCGATTAAGAGAAAGCGCTACTCACTTGCGCGGTTCCGAAAAATGAATTTTCCCCAGATTTTAGTATAATTTTATTAATTTTACAATACAACTGTGTGCCATTTTTAATTTTAATTTAATTAGACAACACTTCGAAGACATCGATACATTAATTTTGGTCACATCTCTACTATCGATTCACTGGCTCTTTCAAGGGCCAGAAATTTTCGGTTTTCTTTTCATTTCACTTTTATCAGTTTCGCTCTGAGAGCTTCGGCAACAGTTTTCGTTGTTAGATTGTACATTTTCAAGCGCCAATAATGGCGCTGTGGCGGCACAGATCCTTGTGGAGGGACCCAAGATCCTCGGCAAGACGCTAAAAGTGGCTTTCTCCAGGCCGGAGCGAGGACATAATGAATGCCAATCAGTCAAGTTTTACAGTTTTGCTTAATAAAGTCTTTATTTTATTTCGCAGGGAAGCCAATCCAGGGTCTTCGGAACACCCCAACACTTGGTAAACTCTGCGCACGAAAGGCGCCCAAAAGAAAGCCCCCTCTCTTGCTCAGGAACGACGCAGCTGCTGAAAGGGGGCTCTGTAAATTGGATTTATGCATATCTGCCAACGTCCCGGCGTCCTTGTGCGCGCCACAACAAGAGGGAGAGAGAGCTAGCTGTGAGACTGCACAGCTCTCGCGAGAGAGAGGGAGGGAGAACCAGATGGGGAAGGAGAAAAGCAGAGAATTCGCTGTTACGGCGAATTTCGTTCCATCAGAGCCAAAAGCAAATATGTCACACAAACAGAAGACGACACTCCATTGCTCCTCACCTGCCCCCAAGCCTACTATCCTGTCCGATACTATCATATCATTTCTATTGCATGTGATAGAGTTCAACTTTGACATTTACACGGCGCATGCCCCGAGGAGCGAAAACAACAACAAGTTTGCTGCCAGCGAGATGTTTGGACGCTTCAAATTGCTAACGGTAAACTAAATGCAACTGCTGAGATGCTACCTGCTGTCTCGCTCAAGCCGTGATGGACACTAGTTACCTTATTTTCATACAAACATTCTCTCTCTCACACTTTGTATCTTTTGCCTGCATTTCTTTTAATTATTAACATTAAAGGATGTATTTCTAATTTTGCTAATTACTTTTCATTTTGTTGGACATTTTAATTTGAAAATATGTTCTTTATTTACTAACATTTGTAGTATCCACTTTTGACTGCTCAAACTTTTTCATTTCGATTCTATCGCTATAAGCTTACATACTATGTTGTCGAGTTATTAATAAATTTAACAATTTCAGAGATTTAGTAAGATCCTTATTTTATAAACAGTTTTGTTTATTGTTTAAAAATGTACTCACAAAGTAGCATCACAGATTGTTTTCTGCTTTAAATAATTATATTATATATTAAGATTTCTCTTTGCTAATTTATACACAATTAAATACAATATAATATCTAATATTTAGATTGCTATTTACTATTTTATATATTTTAAAAGTGCTTATGTTATCCCTATTATTCTTACTAATTTTAAAATCCTCTAATATTTGAATTACTCTCAAGTTATTTTAATTTTAATTTAAACATATATATAACTATTTACACATATTTTGTATGTTTTAAAATACTACAAACTGCGCATGTTATTCCATATTATTCTCACGATATTTCTATAAGTTATTTACAATTTAATACTCGTACTATTCAGATCTGTGGTTTTTATCTAAAAATAGTTACGAATTGGTTTTATTTTCCTTTCCATCATTAATATTTGCTGTTTATTTACTCCTTCAACCATTTACCTGTACTCAATTATTAGGTGTCATAATGGCCTGGTTAGTATTTTTGATGGTTTTGTTTAATTAATGGTGTTATTCTGCCACCTGCTTAGGATCAGATAATTTTAGAAAATGTGGCATTTGTTTGTCTTATTAGATGTACCTGTAAGTACTTGAAGGGTATTATAATTTTTACCAAATGTATGGATCGTTCCATCAACAATTATAACTTTATCTTCCTAATCAGAGTCAAATAAATAATAAAAACAATTAATATTATTATATATATTTTTTTTAATTGCAGCTTTTATTTTTATGAGATTTAATTTTTTTTTTTTTTAGTTTTTTTGTTCAATGGAACTCTTCACTAGACTCTACATTTTTTCCGGTTGTTTTCTCTGAGTATCAGACGACGGACATGGCCATTGGTGACCCTGTCCGGTGGAGCGAAATGGGAACTCCGCTTAGTTCTGGGCATGATGGACTCCATGGTAGGCGGCCTGCTTGAGGGCGGGGCTGCGCTTGCCGAAGGGGCTCTGGGAGTTCACCTCCAGGATGTAGTCGCCGCGCAGATCGAAATCGGTCTGCAGGCCCATGTAGGCGCGCTTGCCAAAGCCATCCTGCTCCTTGTACTGCTTCAGCGAGTTGGCGGGGACGGCGGGGAAGTTGCGCTCGCTACCGGGACGCACAGACTCGGCAAAGTAGCGGGTGGCACGGGCCACAGCCTCGATCACATTCTCAGAGCCGGGCACAGCGACCGAGGGTCCATTGGGATAGAAGTCAACGTCACCGCAGCGAATGGGGCTGCCCATGGCGAAAGTGGATGTGTGGATGGCGTCAACGAAGTCAGCATCGCCGCGGGACAGTCCCACAAGGGTCTGGGGACGCTTGGACAGCAGCTTGGCGGGGTCCAGACCGGTGATGCGGCGCAGCTTGTGTCCGGTTTCGGCGGTGAACTTGTTGCCAGCAGCGCCGGCGACATGGGCAGCGATACCCTGACCAATCAAATGGATGATCTCCTGGGGCACACCCTTGTTGGTCAGCTCGACCAGGGTCTGGCCGATCATGGCACCGGTGTTGGCCACATCCAGCATGGCGTAACGCTTGAAGCTTGACAGAGTGGAGCCGAGGTCAATGATCTGTAATTAACCGAATAATAGAGACGTCTTTAGTGCCATTTTAGAGTCTTTTTTTTTTAAGGGTTTAAGCCAGGTTGAAATCCTCATAAATATATGTACATATGTAGATAAACTTACGATCAAATCGCCGCTGAAGGTCTTGGCCGACTTCCACTGATCGGCTGTCTCCTCGCTGCTGGTATAGTCGTAGTCCGTGCTCTTGATCTGCTGCTCCTGGGCATTCTTCTGCAGCTGCTGGAGATTGTAACGCTGGACATAGGCCTGGACCAGCTTGCGCATGGCCTTCTTGGCGGGCTGGCTGCTTTGGGGCAGACCGGTCAGGACAATGGTCACCTCATCCTCACCGAAACCAGGCTGAGCCTTGGCAATCTCCACATAGTTGTTCAGCTTAGCCTCCACCTTCTGGCCATTGGACTTGACGATCCATACGTTCACATTGCTGGGGCTGGGCACAAAGCTGGGGGTCAGATCGTGCTTGATTTGTCCAACATGGTCTGGGGATTAATAAGTGATCAAAATTAGTTATTCATTTTCAAATAGGGTTTTTAGGCTTTATACTCACAGATTTTCTCAATCAGCTTGGCACCCTGCTCCAGGGGCTGGCTCTCCAAACGCTCCCAGGTAATGTCATTCAGGGAGGGCACACTCTCCAAATCGGAGGAGGATAGCCACTTGGTGGGCTTCAGTTGCATGTTGGCATCCTTGGAGGCTTGGGCCGCCACCAAAAGGCAGGCCAGCAGGCACAGGCGCAGGCTCATCTCGAAAGGAAGGGATCGGAGACAATCGGTGGATCAGATCGGGCCAAACGTAGAACGACGTTTGATGGTCTCTGCCAGTCCAAGCCGGAACTTATATAGGTAGCTCTCCGGCTCAATCAGCACCAGCAAGTAAGTAGTATTACATTATTTTGCTGACCACCAAAAAAAAAAATCGCACTCGTTCTGCTGATCGGTTGTCGGACACAAAAATTGCCAGCCAGCGGAAAATGGAAAAGCTTTTTAATATATAAATACACAGCGGATCTGTGATAACATATTAGGTTCATAAACCTTTTTTACACTTTTCAAAAAAAGAAAAACCCACAAGATTACCATTAAAAAATATGTACACTTTTTTAAGTGGTTTCAAAATAATTTATTACAAAGGTTTATGGGGGATTACAAAGCCTTAATGAACCCTTAATAAAATATTTAAAATATATAGTATCATATCCATACAACATGTATATTTATTGATTAAAAAATATGTAAATTAAATTTTACACTAAAATATTTAAAATTCAGCGTACAAAAAATAATTTATATATCGATACTGTTTCGATACATTTGTAAAGAAAGTCAAACATTTCTTTTAATATTTTTTATAATAAAGTTCTTGTTTTATTTTTAATTTATTTATCTTCCAATAATTATTAAATATTCAAATATTTTTGAAACTATAACCCCAGTTTGTACCATGTTTAAAGACTACATTTCAAAATTATAAACTTTGCCAAAAATTCCCTTGTTTAAATTTCCTCTGTGTACTTATTTTGTAAGCCAGACTGATTCAGAAACACGTTCAGGGATCTCTCTTGATTAGAATTGACCCGGCAACAAACTTGCTACACCTGCGTCAGTTTAGAGACGATGATGATGTGAACCTGGCATTCACCTTTGACGATTGGCGGCCGGCCAAAAATCAGAAATCAAGGTGACTAGCTTTTTTACATTACATTATATAATATAAGCTGATTTTTGTGTAATTACTTTCGTTGGCAAAAATAAATGCAATCAAAATTTTGGCTGGCAAAGAAATGTTTTTTACAGAAGTGATAGCCAGGCATTTGAGTGATTTAAAGAAAGAGATAGCTTTGATAGCTTTATACTACTGATGCAAACAGAAAAACATGGTTAGATTGACCTGGACTATAAAATATATGCATTATATATGATCCAAAATAGCTCCTGCGCACGGAACAGAATACAAAAGTTTTAAAAACAAGCTCCTTACCGTTGGATTCCATAATTTCATGTTTAAATAATTAATTTAAGCAGTAAATTTTACAATTTCTAGAACATTTAATTTCTTATTATTCAAAAAAAAAAAAAACATATTGTTGATTAGCCTAAGAAACGTTTTAGATAACACGCTTGTTGATGTTCGTGTAGCCGATGCCCACGCAAGCCATTAGGACTTTCTGGGCACCTCGTACATCCTCCTCCTCATCATCCTCCGCCTCGGGATTCTCCAGCTTAAAGGTAATGGAGAAGAAGTCACGCAAATGTTGCAAAAAGTGTACGGTATAAGTGGAAAGAGCGCCTTTAAAGAAATTCATAGTATTTAATACTCTTTTCAACGAGCATTATTATCGGGGTCTCTCTTACCTGTTAGAAATTTGGAGACATGCTTTTGCCCCAAGGCTATGTAGAGCGCTGCCAGCCATTGGTAGGTAGAGTCAACGCAGCCGCCGCGATAAATCTCATCCAGCAACCGCATGGCCACCTCCCGGCCCAGATCCTCGGGTATGGAAGGTGTGTCCTTAAAAAGAATGTAAAAAAGATCTTTTAAAATCGAATCTTTATCAAAAATATTACGGGGCACAACTCACCGACTCCTCTCTTGTGTTGGAACAGCAGTCAGCGGCATAACACACGCCGTCCGTTGTCTCCGCCACCAAGCAAATGCCAAAGCCTGGCGAATTGCCCGACATCTTGCCCTTATTCTGATCGCTGTAAATGTAGACATCCGGCAGGAATTTGAGCATACAGCCCTTGGCCGATTCCACTGTGCGGTTGGCCATGGCGGGTGACACTTTGCAGGCGTAAACGGTGCCCCGGATGCGTTTCACCATGCCCTGCGATTGAAACTGGATGGCCCGCAGGCTCTTGCGCACTGGACACCGGAAGGTGATCTCACCGCCACCCAGGGGAGCAGCGCCGCGGCGCAAAACCTTCAGTTCCAGGCCCTCGTCCACCACCAGGAAGCGCTTGAGCAGCGACAATGCGGCGCCCTTGATATGGTCCACCGACGGCGAGTCCTTGCTGTTGGTCACGCCGCGCAGGTTGCAGTGGAGCGGATTCTTGCAGAACGGGCCCAGAGCGATTAGGGCATCCAAATAATAGCCAATGCCGCGCTGCACACAACAATCGTGGGTAATGGAGCCGCCGTGCAGCAAGCCTGGCGAGAACATAACACTTGTGCCCGCCGGATTCAGTTCGATCTTGGTGCCATTGGTTATTTTATCCAGCAGTCGAATCAGGCTTATCTCGTATTCCCTTAAACCGGGCGCCGATTCGTCCTCCGACCGGATTTGGTTTATCTTTACGGGCTTTCCGGACAAACAGGAGAGAATCAAACGCTGCTTGAGGAAGTTGCTGCCGCGATAAATCAGGCAATTGCCCTCCTGGGCAACGAACGGCATTGTGGAATCGTCGAAACGCCTTCAATCCAATAGATTATTCAAGAATTTAAATAGTTTTTAACCAAGTGCACGTGCGTTTCAAGACGTAAACAAAAGCAATCGGCTGTGTGGAATGTTTATCGATAAGCCCGACGGTCTGGCAATGCTTTCATCGAAGAAGAAGAAGAAGAAAAAAGGGGCCTGTCCACTTTAACTATCGCACGAAGATCTCGACCGCAGAACGTTTGATCTTTATCTTTATCGATAATGCACAAGTCGACGACATCACTAACGAACGGAGCGAGCGAGAATTTAATTGAATTTCCAAAATTCCAAAGAAAAGAAACCGGTAACAATGTCGCAAAATTCTAAAGATGCTTCGGGATCAATGGTCGATGGGTATGTGGTATGTCCCTTCGACAGCGTCCATCGCCTGCTCCCGAGCCGCGTTGCCGTGCACCTTATACGGTGTGCCCGCAACTTTCCTTCCAGCAAAATGGTCCGTTGCCCGTTTAATGTCACTCATGTCCATTCTGTGGCAGATATGACGGTGAGTGTATAAACAAAAAAAAAACTATTGTTGTGAAGAGATTCATCATGAGCCCCTATCCTCCTTTGACTATCAGACGCACGTCGGAACCTGCCCGAACCGATCTACCATGGTGCACTATATGAATCCGGAACAACTACCGCCGGTAGAGCCACGAGCGTCCAATTTCTGTGTGGCGTCTTCTGAGGACTGGGATGCCGAGCCACCGGCATCCACATACAATCCGCGTACTCATTGTGAAAATAACTTCATCATAATGAACCCCCAGGGAAAAGGGCCGGCGGCACGCCGTGAGTTTCGCGAACGCGAACGCCGGCGTTTTATCGAAAACAACAAGTTCTAGAAAAATGACATGAAGCATACTTTACATACATACTTACTTACAATATTTAACCAGAGCAAGGAAACTTCATTTTTATTGCTTTCTCATTTACCCATATCTGAATATCGGGACTCTGTTTGCCATTCTCTTTTGTTCTCATTTTCGAAAAGAACCGCACTATTGCAGTGATGCCACACTTCCAAAAACAGAAATTAAATAATACAAGAAGTGTTCATCAAGCATTTGTACTTCTATGTATATATTTTATGAATGAATATGTACGTTTTAAGTTGATCAGGCAAAATAAAAAATACATTTAAACGAAACTTCTTGAAATACAAGTCAAAGTTTTCTTTATAAAAATCTAGAGCTCCCACTTAAGAGCTCTTTGAAAAAGCCGCGAAAATATTAAATATCTAATGGGGCATACATAAGGCTTCAAAATGTAGTTATTTTTTCACATATTTTTGGAAAACTCATAAAAACGTCCATGGATGGTTTAAAAACTTATTTTAAAACCCAATTTCATTGTTTTGTTTATAATTTGAGCTTTGCTTTTGCGCACATTCGGCCAACGAGAACCGGAGAGAGGGAGAGCGGCCCTGTAATCAAGAATAGTGCGGGTATATCTGTGAGATATATTCTAAAAAATACTTTCATTGCACTTTTACTGCAGTCGAGCAGATATTCAGCTGAAGTTTAGATAAAACGAGGAAAATGGATATTTTAAAAATTTCCCAAGCAAAAGATTGGCTAGATTACACGTGAAAAAGGCCATTAAGTCGAGCGTCAGTCGAGAGAGTCCGCAAGTCGACCCCTGTGGCGCGAAGAGAACCCTATAAAAGCGCGCGCCGCGTTGCTCTCTCGCTCAGTCAAGTTTGATTTTCACGGTGTAGTCGCGCTGAAACCACGGTTCCCTCGTCTTTTTTCCACAAAGTTCATAGCTCGGCGAAAAGTTAAGAAACAAATAACCAGAAAACAACAAAAACAAAGAACTGGGCTAAGTAGCTGAAAACTAAGCGGCAAAAACACAACAAAAAAGAAGGCAACAGCTCCCCCACGCACACTACTGTACGGTTGTGGGTGTGTGTGTGTGCGTGTTTGCGAGTGAAAGGGATAGAAGGAGCAAATCAGGAGCAGGCGAAGGAAATTTCTAGTAAACACACACACATTATTTTTTTTCTGTGAGTGCCATTTTTGCCCACGCTAAAGGAAAGAGCGCAGAAAAAGAACCCACAAGCAAAAACAGGCTCCCAGCGTCGACGCCGACGTTGTTGTTGTTTGCTGCAGCAGCAAACGCAATTGCAGTTGTTGCAGCATCGCAAACGAGAGAGAGCAAGTGAGAGGCAGATAGCAACTTAGTGTTGTTGGAAAAGGAGCAGCAGAAGAGAAGCAGCACAAACAAATCAGAAGCACTAAAGGTAAGTGGCAAAACGATCGGCGAAGAGCGATTGAAAGTAGAGACAAAAATAAAACTGCCGGCGAATGTGAATGTGAAAGCGAAAAACAAAACAAAAATACAGTCGCGGTCTTTAAATGCATACATAAACATATTTGTATGTATGTACGCAAGAAGAGCTGTTAAAAAAGTGCAGGCTTCGTACAGCGAAATTGTACAATAGGAATTAAGGAAATCAACACATTGCATACATGAATTGGAATCCCTAAATAATTTTCCATTAGGTTTCACGATTAGCTCTTGATATGTAAAAGAAAAAGTGTAATATTATCGTATTGGATTCGAAATTGGTGTACGTGATAAATTCAACCAATACGCACGCACGCACCCGAAAAATAAACCGAGAAAAACAAAAACGGAAAACCGAAAAACAGCTGCCAAAATGTGAGATGGGGTTGGGCGGTATTTCTCTGACTGCACAAACATGCGCGTTACTTGTGTGTCTCATGTTTTTATTTTTGTTGTCTCCTTGTCTTTGGCTCGCCTCGTGTTTATTTGCATTCTGCGACTTCTCCTCCTCCAAGTTTGCATGTCATCCGATTCCCTCTTGTCTCGTGGTCTCTTTCAGTCTTTCCATTCGTTGAACGGAAAAATGTGTGTTTGTGTTGTGTTGATAAAGCCTGTTCACAGTGGTGGTGTAATTTCATAAGTATAGTCTCAGGATAAAGCCAGAATTGCAATTAAACTTAACAAAATTTTTAATATTAAATGTTGGCATTTTTATCATACATTAAACCACATAGATTTACAGTAGTGGTATCCAAGGCAAATTTAAGTGCATGCTCACTGCCGGCACATAGATACATATGAACATACATAAAATTTAAATGTCACTGAAAAATAATATCTTGAAAGTTTTCCATCTGTTCTCCTGTCGACATTTTCTAGGATCAAATTATGTACTTTGTTTGCTTACAAATTTGTGTTAATATCTTCAAGTTTATATTCTGTATACAGAAACTATCTTCAATCAATGCTATATCTTTGATTTCGTACTCAAAATAATTATTTATATTCACATGTACATAAATATATATGTACATACATATATATAACGTATAAAAGTGCATCGCTAGCCATAAACAATATCTTGTATATCTTAGCGCCAGAAAAATTTATAGTTTACAAGAAGCTCACATAGAGAGATGAAAAACAGAACGACCTAATATACATAGGCGTTTGACACTTACTTATTAATATTTTATTTTAAAAATTCTTTCCACAAAAATATATATTTGTCTAGTTAGTGCTAACTTCTAATTGGAAATAATTTAATGAAATTGGGATCTAATATTTTTGCCTGCATTGTAAAAACAGGCAACATACAATGTTGCTAATAATGCTTCTTCTTATTGGGCTGCTGGGTTTTGCGAAATTTTTGCGACGCAATTTCAGCAGCGTCAATTTTATGCTTTTCCCCCTCCTCTTGGGCTCTTTTATTCCCTTTTCCCGATTTCGGTGGTAAAAAAGGAGAGAAAGATGAGCGAAAGAGAGAGAGGAATCAGCCGAAAAATGTTTTGTTTCTGCTACCGCTACCACGTTGTTTTTGTTGTTATCTGAAAAAGGGGGCACAACAAGTGCGAAAGCAGCAGCAACAGAAGAAGAAGAATGGTGAAAGGAAGGAGACGGCAATAAAAACATAGAAATTCGTGAGACGCACTAAATTTTCAAGGTTAAACCGGGCAAAACAAACATAAAACCGGTTACAGCATATGTATGTATGTTTATGTACATAGAACGGGCGTACATAATAATACAGGCGGCTAAAGAATACAAGGAAGGGGTGGCGGTGAAAGCAACAGCGACGCAATATATGTACATACATATATAAAGCACACACAAACAAAACAACATATTAACACTAAAAACAAAGCAGACATACAAAATTCAATGGGGTTTTTTGTTTTTTATATTGCTACTTTTGCTTTTTGTTTTTATGTGTATTCCGCTTTACGGCAGGAGTTGGAAAATGAGGAAAACAACGCAAAGAAAAGGAATTGAAATTTGAAACTGCCAAAAAGTAACTAAATACATAAATATCTACATATATGTACATACAAGTATCTTCAGAATTGTATGTATTTTAAGTTAACAATGGCTAAATTTACAAAAAAAAAATTTATTCAGAAGGGACATTTAGGAGTTGTACCCTTTAAATCAGTGATAAGACCACATGCCAACATGTGAGTAAAACAAAAAAAAACAACAAATAGCAGCTGACAAATACATAGGCATACATATCTATGTAAAAATACATAAACATTGGAGTTGGTGCGATAGAGACGACGCTAATGTTTGTTGGGGGTTGAAAAAGCTTCAACGGTAACTGAATTGTGTCTGCTGGTGGTGTTGTTGTTGTTGCGTGACCTTGAATTTTGACTGTAGGGGAGTTTCGATACATGTCTATTGCTATCCCGGTCACACCCAAGCCATTGACAAACATTTTGCAATTTCCAAGACGCAGTACCGTTATACACTTGTGGCCAACAGAACAAACCTCAAAAATTTTCAAAAATGGGAAATATTAAAAAATATATACATATATTTTCTTTTCCATTTTAAATTTCTTAAAATTGTGGTAATCTTTGAATAGTTATTTGAAAATTAATAAGAAAATTAAATAAAACATTAAAAAGTATGGATTTTATTACTGTTTCCATGCACATTATGCATATCGTTTAGTTTTTTTTTTATTTTATTAATATGTTATGGAATTATAAATTCTTAAAAATGTCAAAGAAATAGGTTGTCATAAATTCAGCAAAAAATATAACAAGTTTGCATTGCATTTTAAGTCAAACTTTTTAAATATATATGTACATACATACATCTGTGCAATCTTTCCAGTTGCTTGGTGCATCCAATTGATTTGAAGCCACCCCCATTAAACGCCTTCCATTTGGTATATTACTAACAACATTCTTAATTATTTATAGAAAACAAAAAAACAGGACGCGCACCTGGTGTCAGAGTACAAAGGACAAGCCCAAATACGAAGCCCCCGCAAATCATACACACATCCTCGCTGTGCATTTCAAAAGGGACATAGAGAGTGAGAGCATGGAAGTGGAATCGAACATCAAGCAGCGCGCCACCAATGGCAAGCACCTGCAATCGCTATCCCCGACGAGGGGATCCGATTCAAAGGAGAGTTCCGTGGAACGGGAACTCAATGGGGAGATTCAGGCGGTTGAGCTGAACGGAGGCGCCACGAATGGGCACATCAAGAAGCCGCTGCCTGTGGATGATGGCAGGATTAAGCGCAAAGCAAAACGGCTCATCGTCCAAAGACAGAACAGTGGCAGCGGAACAGCCGGCGGCATTCCCAACCAAACTAACGGCAATGGGGTGGGCGCAGCAGGAGGTGGTGGTGTCATCGCTTCGCCGATTGTGATCAACGGTATCCTGCCCTCACCCGGTGGCTATGTGGTGCCCCATCGACGCTGGAAGAATAGCCGTCGCTCACGGAACCTGAATCGCGGCCGTGGTCTGCCAAAGAAGGGTGGTGCCGGCGGTAAGGGAGTCTGGGGTCTACCTGGCTCCGAAGCCCTTGCCGAGGTCTATGAGGACGAGAATGACCCGAACTATGATAGTGAGTGCAACGATCGCAACGTGGAGCTGCGCGAGGTGATCACGGAGATCACACCTGAGGAGTTCTTCAAGCTGGCGGAGCCAATTGTCCTGGAGTATTACGAGCACGGGGACACACATGAGGTGGCCGTCAGCTTTGATGAGATACTGCAGGGCCCGTTGCGGGAGAATATCACCAGCATTCTCGTTGAGATCGCTATGGACCACAAGGACTCTCAGCGTGAGATGACCTCGGTGCTGATCTCTGATCTCTACGGCAGGGTCATCACCGGCAAGGACATCGAGAAGGGCTTCAACATGCTCCTGGGCAATCTGCCGGATCTCATTCTGGACACTCCAGAGGCGCCATTTATGCTGGGCAATTTTATGGCCCGCGCCGTGGCCGATGATTGCATTCCGCCGAAGTTCGTGGCCAAGGCAGAGGAGGAGTTGCGTAATCTACAGCTGGGTGAGCATGCCGAACACGCCCTACGCCGCGCCGACTCGCTGCTGCATAAGCAAGGCTGGGCGCATCTGGACAACGTCTGGGGCATGGGTGGCCCACTGCGTCCTGTGAAGACGATCACCAAGCAGATGGAGCTACTGCTCAAGGAGTACCTCTCCTCCCGCGATGTGGCCGAGGCGCAGCGCTGCCTGCGTGCCCTAGAGGTGCCGCACTATCACCACGAGCTCGTCTACGAGGCGATCGTAATGACACTGGAGTCCCTCAGCCAGACCACCGAGGAGGCCATGTGTGAGCTGCTTAAGCAGCTGGATCTCACCTGCTTGGTGCTGCCCGCGGGCATGGAGCAGGTTGGTATTGATTACTAATAATCACTATGCACTAGCTCGATAAGTTTGTTAATGAAGTCGAAGATTTTATACTCCTGTAATTAGATCACCAAACAAAAATGCATTAATTTCACTTTGGAAAGGTTTTTTTGTGTTTGTTTTTATTTATATACTTTAAAAAATTTGTATACTTTGTGAATTCTGTAAATTTTTGTCAATTTTAATAAGGTTAAAATGAAAAAATACATAAAACTTTTAACATACATTATATTTTTCCCTTTAATTCAATATTTTTATATGACCAACTTTTGGTTAAATTAAAGCTTTAAAAAAAAATCGTACCTATGCGAAAAATACATACATATTTTATGAAACAAAATTATTTTTAAATCACACATTAATTAAATTGAATTCCTAATTAATTTCTTTATTTTTGTCCAGGGCTTTATTCGCGTCTTCGATGATATGGCGGATATCGTTCTGGATGTGCCACTGGCCTATATAATACTCGACCGCTTTGTCGAACGTTGCAATCGTGCCGGATTTCTTACCGACAAAATAATAAATAATGTGCCATCGCGGTAAGTTATTGAATAAATAAATTATGAAATAGTATAGCTGAATACACTATACCTTTATTTACATATATAAGTAATTATAGGCGTATAACTGGATCATCAGTGATCATTAGAATAATTTGCAGCAACTACTTATAATTGGACTCAAAATTTGAAATCATAAATATTTGAGTTGAAGGTGCGATCGACACTTTTATCTTTGATTTTTGTTATTGTTTTCTTTTTCTTTTTGATAACAAAATAGAAATTCATACGTTGATAAAGAATGTTTGTTTGTGAAAATGTATATCCCTCGGACGATACTTAATAAACGCAATGGGAGCAGAGAAGTCGAGTTCTGTTTACGTAATCTCTTAGCAGCCGTAAAGGCGATATGCCACGCCCCCAAAGTGTTACCCCCCATCAATAAACCAAATAATGCCTATACGCTGTTGTTTACAAAATATACACACAGCTGCAGTCAATATAATAGCAACGAAGATAGTTTTTTCAAGCTTAAAGTGGGAGGATTGAAATTTTGTTTCTTAACATAAATGTACTATTATAATAGATTTAAAGAGTTTAATAAATTAATTTCCACTGAATTTGTTAAAGCTAGGCTCACTAACAATCTATTATAATACATTTTAAATATTGATTTTGCAACATCATTGAATATTTAATTGTTTTAACGAAACCCTTCAATTGAATTTTTATATTTAATAATATTTTAATAGTAATTCATATAGTTTATATTTAAAATTGTACACAAAAATGTTAGAATTTCTTAATATTTTAATATTTATTTTTTCATATCATTGAAAAGAGAAATTTTAAACAAATGCCTTTAATTTAGTTTCGTTGTATAGAAACACCTGTTGATTTATATTATTTCTTTGATATGTATAGTTGTTATATACTTATTTTATTATTATTTATTTATATAAAATAGGTTTATTGTTTATTAATTAGTAAATGACTATTAGGAGATGCTATTGTATTGACACTTGCTGTATATCTTAAATGTGGGTTGTGTTGTACGTGTTTTTTTTTATTATTTATTTTTGTATATATGTATATACATATATATTTTTGCCGGCTTTGACTTGTTTATTATTCTTTCATTTTTTGTTTTCTTCGCTTCGTGCTTTTGGCTCGGTATCTTAAGTATGTACGTATATGCATATACATATTTATACATACTTAAATATTATATTATATATATACTGAGAGGCGTATCGGATACATATAGACGTGTTTTGTTTGTGGCCGGCGGTGTTTGTCAGTGTCTGTGTGTGTATCTGTGTGTTTGTTTATGAAATTTCTATTGCGCAGTTTAGTTTCGCTTTTGGAATTAACATTAACTATACATATACATATGTACATGTATGTATGTATGTATGTCCATATGTATTACTGACGCGTCATCCATTGGGGCAGTCTTCGTTGTTGTTTATTATTGTTGCTGTTGTGCCGGTTTATCAGGTGCCGGCTAGTTATATTTATACTGGAATGACTATTTATGTATGTTTGCATATAGCCTCCTGCTTGTAATCGCCTTCTTTATTTTTTCTACTTTCCGTTTCTTTGTTGTTTTTAGTAATTTTTCTTTTTATTCTTTTTTCAACAATTTAGATGGAAATACTAGAATTTAAAAGCAAGTGTTAATTTGTCAAAAAGGTTACAAGATATAAAAGAATCTACACGTATCTACTGGATACATATGTAGTATGTATGTATATTTATGGGCTATCGTTGATTGTATGTATTGCAGTTCAGGTTAATATTTGGAAAAATACAACTCATATTTTGTTTATATTTTATTTTTGTTCATCGATAACATATCGGAAATTACCGTCTTTCAGTAGTAAAACCCTCCTGAATATTGCAATATTTATTGATAAGTACAATCATGGCTTATCGTTCGCTATTTATGTATCGTCGCAAGCTTTGTAATTGCTACTTTTGTTTGTTGCTATTTATTTGAATTGTTGGTGCAACAACCTACATTTAGCTCAAGATCGTCTTGAGTATCTGTGTGTTTTGTCTGTGCTGGTGTTTGTGCGAAGGTAAGCATGGCGGCCAAGTTGCTGTTATCGACCTGCTTGCCACTCCCACTTTAGTTGCTATTGTTGTTGTTGTTGTTGTAATTGTTCGTAACTGCACTTGCATTCGCCTTGGCTGCGGCTATTGCTCTTTGCCACTTTTAACGCCGCAGCAACAACAACAACACAGCACAACATGCGACAACTGAAACAGCAACAACAACGACAACAATAACAACACTATTCAGTTTACAACACCAACACACTGACATGAAAAAGTACACATACATATGTGTGACGTCGCTCTGCCAGCGTCAACGCCAACGCCAACGTAACTGCAGCCGCAAAGAGTTTGCAAAAAAGCTGAACTCAATGCCAAGATACACTCAGACATAACGGTAGATGGGGCGCTGGGCTGGCAAGCTTAGCTTGTTTTTTTTTATCGCCATTAAATCGAAAAATTAAAGTGGGCCTTCAAAGATTGTTTTTTAAAATTAAATATTTTTATTTAATTTTTGTAATTCCAAAAACACCATTAATTCAACGAGTTTTCTTATATTATTTAATATATCATGAAATATTGTAAAATTAAAAAATCATTAAATTTTTATATTTTATATTTTATAAACATTTAAAAATAATATTTTCTAGATTGAACACAAATACAATCTTCCAAATTGCTAGCCGGTGCCTTTGCTGGGGCTTAGGCTCCTCTCTGCATTGCCTTACATTGTCTTTGCTTTTGCTTTTGCTTTGCCTTTGCTTTTGCTGCTGCATCTGACTTTGCCCTCTGTGTTTGTATTTTATTTTGTTTGTAGCGACGACTATGCACTTATCTTGTCGCAATTTGATTTTTTTTTTAAATACGTTTATGTTGTGTAGTTACGTATATATAGAAATATACAAACGCGTATTTATTCTCTCTTGGTCATTTATTTATAGAAGCAATTAAGGCTCCAGCAGTTTGCTGCTGCGTTTGTGCAGCGTTGCTTTGCAGCTTAGAATTCTTTGATTGGTCTGTGGCTCCAATGAAAACAAAAAAAGGAGGGGAAAATTTAATAAATAAAACTAGTTTTAATGCTCCACTTCTCCCCCTCTCCCTTTATCACTTCCTGTCTCTTTTGTTCACCCGCTACTTTTGCACAGCTGTTTGCAAACTGCAGCTGGGACACCGACACACAGAAGGAAAGAGAGAAACCCTCTCAGAGAGGCAGAAGAGAGCGCTAAAAAAGGGTCAACGGTTCAATGAACTTTTGTGCAAAATCGTTGTTGGTTTTGTTTTATTGTTGTTGCTGCCAAATTTACGTCAAGCATTTTGCAACATTTTTTTTTGGTACTCTTTGTTTCTTTGTTCTTTGTTTGATTTATTTTAATATTATTTTTGTTGTTATTTGTTTATGCAGCATTGCATAATTGTATAATTGCCAACTGCGTAGAGCGGCAGGGAGGTGTTATTATGAGATCTTTCTTAAATAATCTACAGTGCCCCACAATAGCAGTGTACAAATGTAGATATATCAAGAGGAAAGTTTGAAATTTGATATATATATTGCACTGAATACCATTTCAATAATATCCTAAATTGCCAATTTTTTAATATATCGAAATGATCGAAAAAGTTTTATAAAAATGTTGATTCAATATAAAAAACAAAATTTAAATTAATTTATAGCAACCTTAAGATATCGATTTATATACTTTTGCCTTATGTCGATGGAATATCGATGATAAGTATAATTGATCAAGTTCGAATTAATTACTTTTCTTATTTATTAATTCATTATATTAATAATGCACTTTCAACCTTATTTTATTGCAGCGGACGCAAGCGTTTCGTTTCGGAGGGTGATGGAGGACACGTAAAGCCGGTCACCTTGCCCGCCTTGCGCGATTAAATGGGGTCTAAGTGCTGATATATATACAAAAATATATATAACAAATCCAGCCTCCCAAAAGGACACCTAAAAAGCAACATGAGAAAAAAACAAGAACACCAAATTATAAACATGGAAAAAAAAAGTAAAAATGGATACAAAAAAAATGAAAAAACTACATGTGTAAGAAGGATTATATCAGGACGCAAAGTGAGGACAGGAAGCTGAAAAATTGTTAATTTTGTCGCAAATCTTGAGCTAAAAACACACAAAAAAAAAACAACAATCAATCAATCGGAATTTGATCTCCGCTTAAACTATATTGCATAATTATGATACCTACATACAACGTATTTCTATATTCTACATACATATATAAATCGTAAAGCGGAAAGTATATATATTTTAAAGATTTGTAAAAACAAGATAATTGAAAAAATAAAAATAAAAAATGAGAGAGAATCCAGCCAGAGAAGAACTCGAGGATATTGAGAGACCAGCATTTGTTGTGGACGACGTGATTTCTCGGCCAGCATCCAACATGTGTAGGATCAGAGCAAACCAATGCGGAGAAGGCAGAACCGGAACAGCAGCGTACTTAGCACGCTGTCTCACTAGATGCTTTCGTACTTGAAGGCGGACAAAGCATATATTACTTATACGAAACTGTTGAACACAACACAACACCACACACATCGTCCAGAAAACTCATTCACTCTTGATTTGTAACTTAACAACCGTTATACGATCCGTATAACACATACGTATATACGCAATTCCATTCATTTGAAGTTTTGAAAGATTGTTACTATTCCTTAAGCGCGCACTATTATCATCTGTACGATTTTCTTAAATATCGCGTATATATATATTATTCCTTAATTTGTATATCACTTTGTGCGTGTGTTTGCGGCGTACACATAATTATGCTTAGTTATACATATTAACAAATACAATTTACCACGATTCATTTCTTCTCTTCACTAACGATCTTTTATTTTGATATATATTTTTTTGGTTTGAATAAACGTTGCATTTTATAAGATAGGATAAGAAAAAGACTTTTGCTTTCGCCCCAAAAAATTTATTTTTTTTTACAATTGTTTCGCATTTCAACATATTTTTTACTCACATTTACATACACCCACACACATCTATATATTAAATATATATATATATATAATATACATATATAAACTATTGTGTTAAAGCAGAAAATATAAAAAAAAAAAAAATGGAAAACTTAATTAGTTTCTTTTAAATTCGGATGGATGGCTTTATGAAATCTGTTGTAACTGAAAACGACTTTAAGGGAAGTCTGAAGTCTGAAGTTCTCAATTCTTTATAGTATATAAATCAGATCGAACAGCTATAATATACGATCAACAAAATTTTAGATGAAGAATTTCAACTGCCTGTTCTCGACATATTTTAATCTACTCTGAGCTATGACCATTTTGTATTATTTTAAAATTTCATTATTAAATTTATTATTTATTTATGCAATTTAGATAAATTTATGGCAAATATCGTAGACAAGATCATGCATTTTACAAAAAAATTAAAAACTGCAAGTGTTAAACTGTAAATATAATATATAAAGTCAAAGTTGGCTTCCTTATTTGTTTTTAAATGAAACGAATTAGTATGTTAATGAAAATCGTATTAAAGTATGTACATTTTTGGGGTTTATTTTTCTTTTAAATGTGAGCTTATATTATCGACAGGAATAAATAAATCTATTAGTTTTCTGTCTAGATATAAAATACAAATTTTCTTATGAAATGTAATTTTACATATTTTAAAATAAGCTTTAAATTTAATCGTGCTTCGTCACAGAAATCTTTATATATTTCAAGCGATTACGTATTACTTTAAGTATGGTATATCGGCTATTGAGTTACAACACATCAGCGCTCTTCTTATATTTGAAAAATTCCTGTGACGAAGCAAACTCTTAGCTTAGGTATAAACGTCCTTTTTTCGAGGTTTCTAAAACCCTCGGGAAGTTCGTTTGGGTCATCAGTCGGTAGCTGGAGCATCCGGTGGCTCCACCTTGACATCGGCGGATCAAGGCCGTCCCATGCCAACTAAGCCCGAGGGCGACATGTGTACGCCTGGCTGGCCCACTGTGGAGACCCCCTGTCCGCCACTGCTCACCATGCCACCGTGCAATGCCACATGCTTCCGATAGTTGGTGAATTGCTCCAGATACTGCTTAACCGTGTCCATCGGTTCGTAGATATCATTGTGCTTGGCATGTAGCTGCTGCTGACCCATCGCTGTCATAATCGTTTGCGTTGCGAAGTATGTGGGGAACTCCTTGGCCACACCGATGCCCAGGAAGCCCTGCAGCACCTCGCGTATCATCTCCCAGCAGTAGGCCAGAATAACGCAAGATTTGTATTCGATCTCAATGAGAATTCCCTGAAAGCAATTACAAATGAGAACACAGCTAGGCATGGAATATTATCCTAGGGCATACCTTGAAGTGCTCCATCATTGTGACCGAACCGAGTTTGATCACAAAGTCACCGTACTCGAAGCGAGCGCCCCGCGACTCGATCTTCGTCTGCTTCTTGGATGTGAACGTGTTGGTCATCTTGAGCATCAGCAGATCGAAGATATTGTCCGCCACGAGGGACACCTGCTTGCCGGTGCCGTTGTCGATGATGGAGAACGTGGACGCCGGATACTCAGAGTTGTGCAGCACATGCACCGCTCGCCCCGGAGCTCCATTGTGTGGCTGCGGCGTCGAGATGAATGTCTCACAGTCGACCAAGAACTGGCCGGAGTGTGTGGCGCCCAGCGCAAGCAGGCGCTTGCCCAGCTGGTCGATGATGTGCGCTCCGGACTTGCCCTCGGGCAGTGGATACGGTTGCAGCACTGTCACGCCCATGCCTCAGCTTTCTTTAGTAAGAAAATTAATAAACAAATTTATTTTTAATAATTGCTCGAATGCGAGAGTGTGGCCGTTAGCCGATTTTAAGGAAAATCCGCCATACCGGCCGGGTATAGTTTTTTGTCCATGATGCAATTGTATCACGAAAACAAAAAAAAAAGCAATGGTTCTCATCAGTTTAAAACTAAATTTAGCTTACAATTATTTAATTTCAAACTAAACTCTTCGTGAGAAAGTTCAGCGAAGTGCAGAAACAACTTAACTAAAATAATCGATATTGCCGATAACTCCATCAGCGATAGTGTAACCCATGTTTTGACAGCTCTAGCTTGTCAGAAAAAAAAACCAGAACTTTTAGTCGCATTTGCTGATTTTTTAAATATATATATCTACCATATATTTGAAGAAGACCGACATATTTAAAGAGTTAAGGAAATGGCGGCGCCAATGCAACACGAGGACCTTTTGAAGCTGAAGGGCTTCATCGAGTTCGTGGACTCTAATCCGACGGTTTTGAACATGCCGCAGCTCGCGTTCGTTAAGGAGTTCGTTGAGAAATTCGGTGGCACGGTGCCGGCGGGTGACTTCAAGATGCCGGACGCTTCTGCCGGAAGGTAAGTGCATAATACCGCTAGTCCTAAATACGTTTTTTTTATAAATTTAATAACTAATTATGTACTTTGCAGCAAATGCCCCTTTGGTGGCGACGCTGGTGCAAAGGCCAAGAAGCCGGCTTCCCCCGGCTTCGAGGCTGAGAATAATGCCTCTGAGGACAGCGAGGATGAGTCTCAGTCCGAGCCCGAGTCGGATGTGGAACTGGACATGGAGGGTGAGTGGTGTGCAGTGTGAAAAGCAAGCAAAATGTATTCTTTTTTTGCCGAGTCACATGGGCCAATAAGGGGTCATCACATTTGCTTGCCAAGTTATGTATGCATGTGTGTGTGTGTTGATGTTTTTTTAGTCTTTCTGGAAACATCCGAACCCGGCAAGGCGTCTTCTCTATCAAATTGAAGTGCAAGGATATTAACTAGATCCAATTTCATTACTTACTTCATTAACTGGTTATCTGTTTTAAATGTTTGAGCTATCAAGGTGCAGGGGATTGTATGGAATACGGTTGTATTTTGATAAATTTCAATGGAAATTGACCAAAAAATACAGATTTTGTATTCTCTAGCAATTTGAACTTTGACCCAAATCATAAATATGGCAGCTAGAAGACAGTTTGGACCGATGGCAATTAAATTTAACACAAATCTATATGTATATGTCGTATAAAAATGTACATTTTCCATTGTGTGAGGCAGCTAGGTGATAAAGTCAAACGTTATTATTTAAATAAGCAACAAATTTATACATATTTATAATTATTTAATGATAAATAACAATATTCATGGGTAGCACATAATCTATAGCAAACAAACATTTAAAGAAAACTTTTAATATGCCTTTCGTCTAGCGTTTCAATAGATCTATGCTTAGTGCAACCAACGGGGCTTTATTTATTTAAACTACAATATTTTTGATATAATATTAGACGCATTATTATTATCAATAAATCATATAGAACGTTTCCTCTCAAAGTATCATCGATTTACATGCTTTTTCTCATCACTTTTCTTGTTTATATTATTAATGCATTATTTATTTATGCAGGCGTGATCGAGGGCGACAGCGAGCCAGCACAGCCAATGGGCGATTCCGCCAAGGAGCCTACTGAGGAGGAGGTGGATCAGGCCGGCGATCTGCGTGCCCAGGCGGCATCCGCCTATGGCGAACAGAAGTTCGACGAGGCCATCACCTTGTACACCAAGGCCATCGAGCTGAATCCGGGCAATGCCCTGTTCCACGCCAAGCGCGGCCAGGCCTTCCTTAAGCTGAAGAAGCCGAATGCCTGCATCCGGGACTGTGACAAGGCTTTGGAGCTTAACTGCGACTCGGCCGCTGCCTACAAGTTCAGGGGACGTGCCCGCCGTCTGTTGGGTGACTTTGAGCTGGCTGCCAAGGATTTGCGTCAGGCCTGCAAGCTGGACTTTGACGAGGAGGCCGACGAATGGCTGCGCGAGGTGACGCCCAACGCCAAAAAGATTGAGCAGCATCGCGTGAAGCAGGAACGCCGCCAGGCCGAGCGGAAAATCAAGGATCGCCAGCGGGCTCAGCGGCGGGCACGCAAGGAGCAGGCCAAGCAGAGTGCCAATTCCGGTGGAGCCGGTGGCGCTGGAGGCTTCCCTGGTGGATTCCCTGGTGGATTCCCTGGCGGTTTCCCTGGTGGCTCGTCATTCCCGGGTTTCCCGGGTGCAGCTGGCGGCGGTGGCGGCGGCATGCCCGGTGGTATGCCCGGCGGCGTTGATATGGGTGACTTGTTGGGTGCCATGAAGGATCCAGAGGTGGCGGCTGCCATGCAGGTAGGATTCTAGATTTATATAAACTTTATATTCTTTTATATTTTGATACCTTTGCATCTCAATTTATGGAAGTTACCTTTTCTTTTTGTTTCAATATATATATTAATAATATTCTCCCCACAGGATATTCTGGCCAATCCAGCCAACATATCCAAGTACGTGTCCAATCCGAAGATCTTTAATCTGATCAAGAAGTTCGTTCCCGGCGGCGACATCGGAGCTGCCTTTGGTGGCCAATCGGAGGCCAAATCTGGAGCCGAAGAGGCCAGTGAGCCGAAAACTAAGAAGAAGGACTCTGCCGATTTCGTGGACGATGGCTTGGATTAAGGAACCATAATTATAAAACATATTGGCGATGAAAATAAGTTAACAAAGCAAACACAGATAACAATACACACGACAAGGAGCAGGAGAACGATATACACAGCTTTGGAAAAGAGGGAGACAGATGTGAAAATTAGAAGAAAGAGGAAGAGGAGGAGGAGGAGGAGGAGTAGCAAGGGGAAGTAGTGGAGGAAGGGAGGGGAAAAGGAACAGGGAAAACAGCTGCTGCCTTAGAAAATTTTCCAGCACTTTCTCTTCAAAATATAAAAAGAAAAAACAAAAACATAATAAAGACAGTCAACTGCAAAATATTTCCTAACCCAAAGGAAGAAAATATTGCAACATTTTCCTAAAAACACATTTCATCATCATATGAAAAAAAAAAACAAAACAAAACAAAACAAAAACATGAACAATAAGTTTCCTTTTGCATAAAGGAAACGAAAAATGTTTCCTTACACCTTCACTAAAAAGTCAAGTCAAGTCGTCTGTCAGTCAGTCAGTCGGTCAGTCGGTCGGTTGGTCGATGAGTAAACCAAAATAAACGATGAACATAAAACTTAATATATTAATGTGCTAGGCTTAATTAATGGGATGCTCGAGGACTCAACATAACCAGATCCAGATCCAGATCCAGATCGAGATCGAGAGCCATATGCATGCAACACACAGCAAGAACATCATCATTTGTTTACAACAAAATTGTACTGAGTAGGATTTTGAGTAATAATAACGAATAATTGTACTAAGCAAATGCATTTAGCCATCCGATAATGAAGAGAACACGCCCACGAATCACTTACTCATTCACATACATAAAAATATATATATTCATGTAAAGCATTCATTCAACCAGTGATCAAAACGGAATTAATAATAAACGAGAATCCGAAGTGCTAATGGTGTCTTCCTTTTGTCTAAATTGGGGTCAATATTCAGTTGTACTTTCGGAAAAATTGCATTTCTGACCCAAATTAATTAATTAATTAAAATTCAAGCAATGTATTGTATTTAGTATTTATTTAATTGTATTTTGTATTTTTTATGACATGAAAAGATCCAGGGTTTTGGACAGAATTTCTGTTTTCATGCCAAGCTATAAATTGTCGGTTACTCATGGTGAGTAAAGACAATTTGCATGTTTTAAGGTTCTGCCCGAAGGCAATCCGCATTGCGGTTGCATTACGTTTACAGCTAAATGTGGTTTGTTTGTTGTTTGTAAATGTTTTCATTAATGTTGTTAATACTGATAACAAACTGGGGAGGTCTCTTCTCTCACATCATCTTCCTATCCATCGTCAGCGTCTTTTCCTTGAACTAAATGCTGTATTACTCATCGACATTTCTGGGGAGCGAGCAACAACAATTTTTGTTTACTAATAAAAACATAGGTAAACCTAGGCAGGACTTGTAAATGAAACAATTTTATTATTAATCAATTTATTTGGGTCCTTAAAAAGGGCTTCCTTCAATTGTGAAACATTAAAAACCAAATGCACAAATAATTGCAACTCCTTTTTTTTTCGTTTATTTCCCAGCAAAATAAGTTCTGCTTGAGCTTAGATATAATTTGCAGTTAAACTTTTAGTTTAGTATATATTTTAAAATTAAGTATAAGCTCACTCTCTTCTCTTATCTGCGACGTCGGCAGTGGCTGAGTCAGAAGAAAAGTTTTCATGAGTTCAACCGATAAATTCCTTTCTTTTTAATTGCGAATTGTGAATGGGGGTGGTAGATGGGGCGGGCTTTTTGGGGGCGTGGTTAAGGCCAAGTTGCACTTGGAGAGCATTACAAATATTAAGGCTAGCGACTTCGGCTCCGTCTCCGACTGGCGTCCCTCGCCGGATGACATCATGACGTCAGGCTACATTTATACCGCGCGATAGGCAGTCAATTCAGCGCGGTCGCCGCCGCCTTTCAGCAAAAGCACATCGCAACTTGTTGGCGTTTTTACTTGCCTTGCGGATACCGTGTTCTAGGAAGGGGTAGACTCGACCAGGTCAAGCATTTGAAGCATTTGTGTTCAAGGAAAGTTGCCACAATGATAAATGGATTTAAATAATAATTATTATGAATATAAACCATATACATATATTCGTGATCAGCTTTAACAGCTGATAAGATCCAGCTAAAATCGTCAGAGAAAAAGAAGGGGGTTACTTCAGTTTTACTTTTAAAAATTAAAATAAAAAAATAAATACTTTTTTAATGCAACTTTTTCCCTTGTTATATCTCAAATCAAGTTGTTAAGCTTTCCAGGGTGTCATCGCGTCGAGTTGCAGTAACCCATTGGCTGCCAATAGCCTTCTGCGCCATCGTTTTGTTTTGTTTTCATTCGCCTCTGCCGCTGCCTCTGCCACCGCCAACAGCTCAGTCGCCGTGCTAGCAAAAAGGCGAAGCAGCTTTTGCTTTTCAGTTTTCGGTTTCAGTTTCGTTTTCAACGTGACCGCGAAAAGACGCAAAAAGCTAGCACTCCGAGCTACCAGTTGGCCATATCCTACGCCGATTTTCAAAAAAAAGTAAGAGCCAAACACGCCGAGTGCTATATAGATATTAGATTTTCTGGGACCATACATACATATATGTATGTATGAACATAGGTGATTTTTTTTCGCTTTTTTTTGTTTTGAAGGAGAGCCCCGTGAGAAAAAGCATTTTGGGGAATTGCGAACCCCTGCCAGTCGTGTCATAAAATGTTATTTTACGTTTGAGTATTTCCACAATAAACTGCATTATATGGGACGCGATGATATCATGGTTTCCAGTCACCAAAAAAACAAATGCAAGGGAGAATTTCTTTAACTAAAGAAGAAGGTTTTGCCCACAGGCCAAGTACTACATCAGTTCTATTTTGCTTTGATTGGAGTCATGCTGATAGGCGGCACTTTCCGGTCTCGTCTTTCATCTCTTAGAGGGGACACCCGCCCACATCCCATCCCTCCACTCACAGCTTTACAAACTAGGCCCACAGACAACCTGTTGCCATGAATATTTTTGGCGTGATATCATTGAATTAGAACCCCCCCTCCCCCCATGCCCATTCCTTCCGTTCAACAGGCGGAAATCCGCCGCCTAATCAACATACAAGACTGATTTTGTTAAAAAAAAAAAAACTAGAATAGAATAGAACAAAAAACCACAACAACAAATAATGTCGCACATGGTTCTTTTACTCAGTTGTTGATATTTTGAAATTCTAAAATTCTTTAGGGGCACACCCCTTTGGTAGCGTTTCCATACGAACTTCACTGAATTTTGATGAGCCTCTCATCATCGCCAAACATCATCATCCTCATTATCATTATATTCATCATGGTCTCGGGATTGGGGTTGGGGCTGGGGGTCTGTAAGTTATTGCGTCACTCGATGGCGTCATCATAGACTTGAGTAATGCGCCGCCAATTTGCACCGAACAGAAGCCACTTGAGAAAAGTCTTTAATCGCAGCCAAGCCAAGATCTTTAGAAGCTTAAAATTTAATCAAAAATATTAAGAAAGAAGGGATTGTACAGGCTGAGATTTTCTTTAACTCTTTTTTAACTATTTGAAACTATATTTCATATTCGATTTCCTATGAAGATTTTTTTAATGTAAAGAACTTGAACGTTTTTTTAAAAGCTTTGCTATTTTTAAGCATTATTTTAGTTCTGTTTTCATATTTTAAATTATATTTAATATTTGATTTCCTATAAAGAATATTTTTGCATTTGATTAAACTTAAAGCTTTTAAGAAATTAAACATTATTTCTGGTTTTTTTTTAGTAAATTCATCAGAAAATATAAGTTAAAAATTTGTACAGAAATTTACAGTTGGATTGAAACAATTTACACTTAAATAACTATAAAGACTTGCTTTCGTTTTTGTTTATGCTATGAAAATATACATTTTTAAACTACAAATTACAACAATTATAAATAAATAAATTCATATAACATTAATTTAACGTTTTTGCTTAATTTGCATTATGCTGCATCTGCATCTGGAAGATATATAAATATTAAACAAAGCTACAAAGTTCGTACTACAAACTAGTTTTTGGTTGTTTGTTTACGCTTTTGTTTTAATTCCCCCTTGTCCAAGGTCTTATAATTTCAGTTAGCAAATCAGCTTCAGACCCTATAGATTACATATATTATATATCAGCATTAATATCAAAGGCAATCTTGAATGTTTGGTAGAAAACATTATCATTAAAATTCCCAAAAATTCAAGAATTGTTTAAAAATTCCAACAAAATTAAATTTATTTATATTTTTATATTTTATACTGCATTTGCGAGGGTGTTAACGCAAAAAAAACCCATACAGAAACGTTTTCCGAATGGAATTCAAGGCGATAAGATCGATTTCCGATTCCATGATCCTGCCAGGGTATAACAATTTTGACTTTTCTTAGTTATCTGCCTTTATAATTTTTATACACAGTAAAATGTTAATAACTTGATCAAATATTTATACAAATAAAAGTTTTCTAGAGACAACTTTAGTGATAGATCCATTCTCAAATCCCAAATCACTTTTTTGAAAGGGAAAATCGAGGTAGCACTGGAATCTGTGGAATGGACAGACATACATATGTATGTCCCGCCCTATGGCCACTAAATAGATATATTCTATATAGCCTCTTCGCTCCACAGATGTTCAAGTGTGTGCCCCAATTTTGTTGGGGTTTGGCTTTTCTCAAGCTTTTCCAACGAACAACAGGCGGCAGCAGACCATAAAGTTCATGACGTTATATTTATCCGCCATTCCATTCGGGGGATACGATTTATCTGTATTCTGTGCGGGGGTGTGCGGATACGGGGGTGTGCTTTCGGTCAAGTAAATAGATTTTCCGATTTTTCCCGGCTCTTCCACCATGCCCGCCATGGATGCTTCAATAACTTTTGGCGTTCGGCGTTCGGTGTTCGTGTTTTTGGCGCTTTTTCGCCCGCGAGGCCGGCAATGAAAATTATTTTAAAATTAGACAAAACGCAAAAATCCAAAACAAAAACAGCCGCAACAAGAAATATACACACACAATGAGGCAATGGGCGGGGGTCGTTCGATCTGTAACAGCTGGCCAAGGAAAGCGTCGAAATTGGATTCATATTCTCTATTTTTGAAATGTAACTATCGGCGCAGCAGGGCAGTGTCATAGGCAAAAAAAAATCCAACAAAGAACCCAATGAGTCACATGCAAGTAAGAAAAAACAAAGATACCAAGCGTGTGTGTGTGTGTGTCATAAACAAAACATTACTATTTTCCTCTTAATTGATTTTAATGAATCAACTTCCTTTTTAGATCCCACCTCCCACCTTATAATACTCCAAAGAGAACCACCGAACCACCCAGCCAAGATGTCGCACTCAGTGACCATTACTCGCACCACCACCAGCACCACCAACACCTCCTACATCGTTCTGAATACCGGCTACCTGAAGACCTTTCCCGGTATTCTCAAGCTGTTTGAGCTGGTGAGACCACCCATTACCATCCATCTGTAAATATTATTTATAGCCAATTTTGTTTTGTGCAGATCATCGGTGCTGCCATTGTGGGTATTCTGGCGTACAACTATCAGGGATATCGCCATTACTACAGCTCCGGCCAGCAGGATCTGTTTCATTATCTGATGGCCACCACATTTATGATAGGGACCTTTTGTCTGCTCCTCGCCTGCCTCACGTCGCTGAGTACGGGTGGAATTATAGCAAAGACGATTTATGTGAGTATTGCCCAATATCCTTTATCCCAAGATCTTGTTTAAAATATATTTTTATAAATTATAGAATTGATTTTAAAACTATATTCTCTATAATTCTTCGTAATCCTTGCAGGAGCTAATCTATCACAGCGTGGCTGCTATCCTGTACCTGGCCTCCTCCACCTGCCTGCTGATCCGGCTGCGTGATGTCAAGCACGACGCCTATATGGTGGCTGGTGTCTTGGGCCTGGTAAACGCCGTGCTCTACTTTATCAGTGCCTTCCTGGCCCACCGGTCCTACCGCGGCATCTAGGTCATCTAAGGCATCCAATTACCCACCGCCCACTCGGAATCTCCCAGCCCCTCAGCGAGTGTTCAAGTGAAATCTGCAATCTCGAAGCATTTGTCCTTCCATCTAGTGTCCATAAAAGCATCCATCCACACCGATTGGGAGCCATAACGCAGAAGAGTCTGGATCCAGGAGCCAGGAGCCAGGAGCCATGATCGAGGGGACAAGATGCACAGAAAGTGGAAGCCAGAGGGAGGAATCTTTGTTGTACTGTATAATGTTTTTTGGCGGTAGTTACCCTTACACTTACTTATACACTGATATATACAAGCTTTTTTTTGTCTCACTTTCTTTTATACCGAGCAGATTGTCATGTATTTCGAATAAAGATGTGTGTCTATATGTTTTTCTAAAAATTTGCATATCTGTTTTTTAATAAACAAGGGACAAGAGAAACAGCTGATCGCAATTTGCTTGCGGCTGCTGAGAAGCTGCCTGCTGTTTCTGCTTCTGACATAAGTAATACTTTACACAAGAAACAATATGTAACAATTGTATGACTTATAAATAGGATACAACAAAAAATTAGCTTAATTTTTGGATAATAAAATATTTATATTAGGGGCGCCATCTGACGACATTTTGCTGGAACCTATCTAAATAATCAGAGCAAATTGTTCAGTAATCTGGCAGCTCCGAACTACCTGTCGATAACTTTGAAAGTTCGTGAACCATTCAAGTGTTACCAGACTGACTATTTTCGTTAGGAGCGCCACCTGACAACATTTTGTGGAAACCTATCAAATTAATTAGTGGAATTTATAAATTTATAAATTAAGTATGCAGATTTATAAACGCAATAAAAACTAGCATAGAATTGTTATCCGAATGGAAATGAAATCATTTTTGGCAAAGTTATGGCATTTGGAAAATTGGATTTTCCATTAAATTAATTAAACAAAT
>JAWNOO010000077.1:0-79838 GCA_035045905.1 Drosophila anomelani | reverse complement strand
TTTAAAATGCTTGTATGCAGAGTTGTTAGCTGTTAAAAACTAGCATATATCAGCTTTCCGATTTGAAATTAGCACGTTTTTGGCCAAGTTATAAATAATTTATAATGGAAAATTTTATATGATGGATTTTGATTTAAATTAAAAATGCTTGTATGCAGAGTTGTTAGCTGTTAAAAACTAGCATATATCAGCTTTCCGATTTGAAATTAGCACGTTTTTGGCCAAGTTATAGAAAACTTATAATGGAAAATTTTATATAATGGATTTTGATTTAAATTAAAAATGCTTGTATGCAGAGTTGTTAGCTGTTAAAAACTAGCATATATCAGCTTTCCGATTTGAAATTAGCACGTTTTTGGCCAAGTTATACCAAAATTTATAATGGAAAATTTTATATAATGGATGTTGATTTAAATTAAAAATGCTTGTATGCAGAGTTGTTAGCTGTTAAAAACTAGCATATATCAGCTTTCCGATTTGAAATTAGCACGTTTTTGGCCAAGTTATAGAAAACTTATAATGGAAAATTTTATATAATGGAATGTTGATTTAAATTTAAAATGCTTGTATGCAGAGTTGTTAGCTGTTAAAAACTAGCATATATCAGCTTTCCGATTTGAAATTAGCACGTTTTTGGCCAAGTTATACCAAAATTTATAATGGAAAATTTTATATAATGGATGTTGATTTAAATTAAAAATGCTTGTATGCAGAGTTGTTAGCTGTTAAAAACTAGCATATATCAGCTTTCCGATTTGAAATTAGCACGTTTTTGGCCAAGTTATAGAAAACTTATAATGGAAAATTTTATATAATGGATTTTGATTTAAATTTAAAATTCTTGTATGCAGAGTTGTTAGCTGTTAAAAACTAGCATATATCAGCTTTCCGATTTGAAATTAGCACGTTTTTGGCCAAGTTATAGAAAACTTATAATGGAAAATTTTATATAATGGATGTTGATTTAAATTAAAAATGCTTGTATGCAGAGTTGTTAGCTGTTAAAAACTAGCATATATCAGCTTTCCGATTTGAAATTAGCACGTTTTTGGCCAAGTTATAAAAAATTTATAATGGAAAATTTTATATAATGGATTTTGATTTAAATTAAAAATGCTTGTATGCAGAGTTGTTAGCTGTTAAAAACTAGCATATATCAGCTTTCCGATTTGAAATTAGCACGTTTTTGGCCAAGTTATAGAAAACTTATAATGGAAAATTTTATATAATGGATTTTGATTTAAATTTAAAATGCTTGTATGCAGAGTTGTTAGCTGTTAAAAACTAGCATATATCAGCTTTCCGATTTGAAATTAGCACGTTTTTGGCCAAGTTATAGAAAACTTATAATGGAAAATTTTATATAATGGATGTTGATTTAAATTAAAAATGCTTGTATGCAGAGTTGTTAGCTGTTAAAAACTAGCATATATCAGCTTTCCGATTTGAAATTAGCACGTTTTTGGCCAAGTTATACCAAAATTTATAATGGAAAATTTTATATAATGGATGTTGATTTAAATTCAAAATGCTTGTATGCAGAGTTGTTAGCTGTTAAAAACTAGCATATATCAGCTTTCCGATTTGAAATTAGCACGTTTTTGGCCAAGTTATAGAAAACTTATAATGGAAAATTTTATATAATAGATGTTGATTTAAATTAAAAGTTGGGGGAAATAAAATTTTATATATGAATTTGATTTAAATTAAAAATGCTTGTATGCAGAGTTGTTAGCTGTTAAAAACTAGCATATATCAGCTTTCCGATTTGAAATTAGCACGTTTTTGGCCAAGTTATAGAAAACTTATAATGGAAAATTTTATATAATGGAATTTGATTTAAATTTAAAATGCTTGTATGCAGAGTTGTTAGCTGTTAAAAACTAGCATATATCAGCTTTCCGATTTGAAATTAGCACGTTTTTGGTCAAGTTATAAATAATTTATAATGGAAAATTTTATATAATAGATGTTGATTTAAATTTAAAATGCTTGTATGCAGAGTTGTTAGCTGTTAAAAACTAGCATATATCAGCTTTCCGATTTGAAATTAGCACGTTTTTGGCCAAGTTATACCAAAATTTATAATGGAAAATTTTATATAATGGATGTTGATTTAAATTCAAAATGCTTGTATGCAGAGTTGTTAGCTGTTAAAAACTAGCATATATCAGCTTTCCGATTTGAAATTAGCACGTTTTTGGCCAAGTTATAGAAAACTTATAATGGAAAATTTTATATAATGGATTTTGATTTAAATTTAAAATGCTTGTATGCAGAGTTGTTAGCTGTTAAAAACTAGCATAGAACAGCTTTCCGATTTGAAATTAGCACGTTTTTGGTCAAGTTATAAATAATTTATAATGGAAAATTTTATATAATGGATTTTGATTTAAATTAAAAATGCTTGTATGCAGAGTTGTTAGCTGTTAAAAACTAGCATATATCAGCTTTCCGATTTGAAATTAGCACGTTTTTGGCCAAGTTATAGAAAACTTATAATGGAAAATTTTATATAATGGATTTTGATTTAAATTTAAAATGCTTGTATGCAGAGTTGTTAGCTGTTAAAAACTAGCATATATCAGCTTTCCGATTTGAAATTAGCACGTTTTTGGCCAAGTTATAGAAAACTTATAATGGAAAATTTTATATGATGGATTTTGATTTAAATTAAAAATGCTTGTATGCAGAGTTGTTAGCTGTTAAGAATTAGCATATATCAGCTTTCCGATTTGAAATTAGCACGTTTTTGGCCAAGTTATAGAAAACTTATAATGGAAAATTTTATATAATGGATTTTGATTTAAATTTAAAATGCTTGTATGCAGAGTTGTTAGCTGTTAAAAACTAGCATATATCAGCTTTCCGATTTGAAATTAGCACGTTTTTGGCCAAGTTATAGAAAACTTATAATGGAAAATTTTATATAATGGATTTTGATTTAAATTTAAAATGCTTGTATGCAGAGTTGTTAGCTGTTAAAAACTAGCATATATCAGCTTTCCGATTTGAAATTAGCACGTTTTTGGCCAAGTTATAGAAAACTTATAATGGAAAATTTTATATAATGGAATGTTGATTTAAATTTAAAATGCTTGTATGCAGAGTTGTTAGCTGTTAAAAACTAGCATATATCAGCTTTCCGATTCGAAATTAGCACGTTTTTGGCCAAGTTATAAATAATTTATAATGGAAAATTTTATATAATGGATTTTGATTTAAATTAAAAATGCTTGTATGCAGAGTTGTTAGCTGTTAAAAACTAGCATATATCAGCTTTCCGATTTGAAATTAGCACGTTTTTGGCCAAGTTATAGAAAACTTATAATGGAAAATTTTATATAATGGAATTTGATTTAAATTTAAAATTCTTGTATGCAGAGTTGTTAGCTGTTAAAAACTAGCATATATCAGCTTTCCGATTTGAAATTAGCACGTTTTTGGCCAAGTTATAGAAAATTTATAATGGAAAATTTTATATAATGGATGTTGATTTAAATTAAAAATGCTTGTATGCAGAGTTGTTAGCTGTTAAAAACTAGCATATATCAGCTTTCCGATTTGAAATTAGCACGTTTTTGGCCAAGTTATACCAAAATTTATAATGGAAAATTTTATATAATGGATGTTGATTTAAATTAAAAATGCTTGTATGCAGAGTTGTTAGCTGTTAAAAACTAGCATATATCAGCTTTCCGATTTGAAATTAGCACGTTTTTGGCCAAGTTATAGAAAACTTATAATGGAAAATTTTATATAATGATGATTTTGAATTTTAAAATTAATAAATTTAAAATTCTTGTATGCAGAGTTGTTAGCTGTTAAAAACTAGCATATATCAGCTTTCCGATTTGAAATTAGCACGTTTTTGGCCAAGTTATAGAAAATTTATAATGGAAAATTTTATATAATGGATTTTGATTTAAATTTAAAATGCTTGTATGCAGAGTTGTTAGCTGTTAAAAACTAGCATATATCAGCTTTCCGATTTGAAATTAGCACGTTTTTGGCCAAGTTATACCAAAATTTATAATGGAAAATTTTATATAATGGATGTTGATTTAAATTTAAAATGCTTGTATGCAGAGTTGTTAGCTGTTAAAAACTAGCATATATCAGCTTTCCGATTTGAAATTAGCACGTTTTTGGCCAAGTTATACCAAAATTTATAATGGAAAATTTTATATAATGGATGTTGATTTAAATTCAAAATGCTTGTATGCAGAGTTGTTAGCTGTTAAAAACTAGCATATATCAGCTTTCCGATTTGAAATTAGCACGTTTTTGGCCAAGTTATAGAAAACTTATAATGGAAAATTTTATATAATAGATGTTGATTTAAATTTAAAATGCTTGTATGCAGAGTTGTTAGCTGTTAAAAACTAGCATAGAACAGCTTTCCGATTCGAAATTAGCACGTTTTTGGCCAAGTTATAAATAATTTATAATTGAAAATTTTATATGATGGATTTTGATTTAAATTAAAAATGCTTGTATGCAGAGTTGTTAGCTGTTAAAAACTAGCATATATCAGCTTTCCGATTTGAAATTAGCACGTTTTTGGCCAAGTTATAGAAAACTTATAATGGAAAATTTTATATAATGGATTTTGATTTAAATTTAAAATTCTTGTATGCAGAGTTGTTAGCTGTTAAAAACTAGCATATATCAGCTTTCCGATTTGAAATTAGCACGTTTTTGGCCAAGTTATACGAAAATTTATAATGGAAAATTTTATATAATGGATTTTGATTTAAATTTAAAATGCTTGTATGCAGAGTTGTTAGCTGTTAAAAACTAGCATATATCAGCTTTCCGATTTGAAATTAGCACGTTTTTGGTCAAGTTATAAATAATTTATAATGGAAAATTTTATATAATGGATGTTGATTTAAATTTAAAATGCTTGTATGCAGAGTTGTTAGCTGTTAAAAACTAGCATATATCAGCTTTCCGATTTGAAATTAGCACGTTTTTGGCCAAGTTATAGAAAACTTATAATGGAAAATTTTATATAATGGAATTTGATTTAAATTTAAAATTCTTGTATGCAGAGTTGTTAGCTGTTAAAAGCTAGCATATATCAGCTTTCCGATTCGAAATTAGCACGTTTTTGGCCAAGTTATAGAAAAATTTATAATGGAAAATTTTATATTATGGATTTTGATTTAAATTAAAAATGCTTGTATGCAGAGTTGTTAGCTGTTAAAAACTAGCATATATCAGCTTTCCGATTTGAAATTAGCACGTTTTTGGCCAAGTTATAGAAAACTTATAATGGAAAATTTTATATAATGGAATTTGATTTAAATTTAAAATTCTTGTATGCAGAGTTGTTAGCTGTTAAAAACTAGCATATAACAGCTTTCCGATTTGAAATTAGCACGTTTTTGGCCAAGTTATAAATAATTTATAATGGAAAATTTTATATAATGGATTTTGATTTAAATTAAAAATGCTTGTATGCAGAGTTGTTAGCTGTTAAAAACTAGCATATATCAGCTTTCCGATTTGAAATTAGCACGTTTTTGGCCAAGTTATAGAAAACTTATAATGGAAAATTCTATATAATGGAATTTGATTTAAATTTAAAATTCATGTATGCAGAGTTGTTAGCTGTTAAAAACTAGCATATATCAGCTTTCCGATTTGAAATTAGCACGTTTTTGGCCAAATTATACAAACATTTATAATGGAAAATTTTATATAATGGATGTTGATTTAAATTAAAAATGCTTGTATGCAGAGTTGTTAGCTGTTAAAAACTAGCATATATCAGCTTTCCGATTTGAAATTAGCACGTTTTTGGCCAAGTTATAGAAAACTTATAATGGAAAATTTTATATAATGGATTTTGATTTAAATTTAAAATGCTTGTATGCAGAGTTGTTAGCTGTTAAAAACTAGCATATATCAGCTTTCCGATTTGAAATTAGCACGTTTTTGGCCAAGTTATACCAAAATTTATAATGGAAAATTTTATATAATGGATGTTGATTTAAATATAAAATGCTTGTATGCAGAGTTGTTAGCTGTTAAAAACTAGCATATATCAGCTTTCCGATTTGAAATTAGCACGTTTTTGGCCAAGTTATAAAAAATTTATAATGGAAAATTTTATATGATGGATTTTGATTTAAATTAAAAATGCTTGTATGCAGAGTTGTTAGCTGTTAAAAACTAGCATATATCAGCTTTCCGATTTGAAATTAGCACGTTTTTGGCCAAGTTATAGAAAACTTATAATGGAAAATTTTATATAATGGATTTTGATTTAAATTTAAAATTCTTGTATGCAGAGTTGTTAGCTGTTAAAAACTAGCATATATCAGCTTTCCGATTTGAAATTAGCACGTTTTTGGCCAAGTTATAGAAAATTTATAATGGAAAATTTTATATAATGGATGTTGATTTAAATTAAAAATGCTTGTATGCAGAGTTGTTAGCTGTTAAAAACTAGCATATATCAGCTTTCCGATTTGAAATTAGCACGTTTTTGGCCAAGTTATAGAAAACTTATAATGGAAAATTTTATATAATGGAATTTGATTTAAATTTAAAATTCATGTATGCAGAGTTGTTAGCTGTTAAAAACTAGCATATATCAGCTTTCCGATTTGAAATTAGCACGTTTTTGGCCAAGTTATAGAAAACTTATAATGGAAAATTTTATATAATGGATTTTGATTTAAATTTAAAATGCTTGTATGCAGAGTTGTTAGCTGTTAAAAACTAGCATATATCAGCTTTCCGATTTGAAATTAGCACGTTTTTGGCCAAGTTATAGAAAACTTATAATGGAAAATTTTATATAATGGATTTTGATTTAAATTTAAAATGCTTGTATGCAGAGTTGTTAGCTGTTAAAAACTAGCATATATCAGCTTTCCGATTTGAAATTAGCACGTTTTTGGCCAAGTTATAGAAAACTTATAATGGAAATTTTTATATAATGGATTTTGATTTAAATTTAAAATTCTTGTATGCAGAGTTGTTAGCTGTTAAAAACTAGCATATAACAGCTTTCCGATTCGAAATTAGCACGTTTTTGGCCAAGTTATAAATAATTTATAATGGAAAATTTTATATAATGGATTTTGATTTAAATTAAAAATGCTTGTATGCAGAGTTGTTAGCTGTTAAAAACTAGCATATATCAGCTTTCCGATTTGAAATTAGCACGTTTTTGGCCAAGTTATAGAAAACTTATAATGGAAATTTTATATGATGGATTTTGATTTAAATTAAAAATGCTTGTATGCAGAGTTGTTAGCTGTTAAAAACTAGCATATATCAGCTTTCCGATTTGAAATTAGCACGTTTTTGGCCAAGTTATAGAAAACTTATAATGGAAAATTTTATATAATAGATGTTGATTTAAATTAAAAATGCTTGTATGCAGAGTTGTTAGCTGTTAAAAACTAGCATATATCAGCTTTCCGATTTGAAATTAGCACGTTTTTGGCCAAGTTATAGAAAACTTATAATGGAAAATTTTATATAATGGATGTTGATTTAAATTTAAAATGCTTGTATGCAGAGTTGTTAGCTGTTAAAAACTAGCATATATCAGCTTTCCGATTTGAAATTAGCACGTTTTTGGCCAAGTTATAGAAAACTTATAATGGAAAATTTTATATAATAGATGTTGATTTAAATTAAAAATGCTTGTATGCAGAGTTGTGGAAATGGAAAATTTTATATAATGTAATTTGATTTAAATTTAAAATTCTTGTATGCAGAGTTGTTAGCTGTTAAAAACTAGCATATATCAGCTTTCCGATTTGAAATTAGCACGTTTTTGGCCAAGTTATACCAAAATTTATAATGGAAAATTTTATATAATGGAATTTGATTTAAATTTAAAATTCTTGTATGCAGAGTTGTTAGCTGTTAAAAACTAGCATATATCAGCTTTCCGATTTGAAATTAGCACGTTTTTGGCCAAGTTATACCAAAATTTATAATGGAAAATTTTATATAATGGATGTTGATTTAAATTAAAAATGCTTGTATGCAGAGTTGTTAGCTGTTAAAAACTAGCATATATCAGCTTTCCGATTTGAAATTAGCACGTTTTTGGCCAAGTTATACCAAAATTTATAATGGAAAATTTTATATAATGGATGTTGATTTAAATTAAAAATGCTTGTATGCAGAGTTGTTAGCTGTTAAAAACTAGCATATATCAGCTTTCCGATTTGAAATTAGCACGTTTTTGGCCAAGTTATAGAAAACTTATAATGGAAAATTTTATATAATGGAATTTGATTTAAATTTAAAATTCTTGTATGCAGAGTTGTTAGCTGTTAATAACTAGCATAGAACAGCTTTCCGATTCGAAATTAGCACGTTTTTGGCCAAGTTATAAATAATTTATAATTGAAAATTTTATATGATGGATTTTGATTTAAATTAAAAATGCTTGTATGCAGAGTTGTTAGCTGTTAAAAACTAGCATATATCAGCTTTCCGATTTGAAATTAGCACGTTTTTGGCCAAGTTATAGAAAACTTATAATGGAAAATTTTATATAATGGATTTTGATTTAAATTTAAAATTCTTGTATGCAGAGTTGTTAGCTGTTAAAAACTAGCATATATCAGCTTTCCGATTCGAAATTAGCACGTTTTTGGCCAAGTTATAATGAAAATTTATAATGTGAAAATTTTATATAATGAGATTGTTTGATTTAAATTTAAAAATTGCTTGTATGCAGAGTTGTTAGCTGTTAAAAACTAGCATATATCAGCTTTCCGATTTGAAATTAGCACGTTTTTGGCCAAGTTATAGAAAACTTATAATGGAAAATTTTATATAATGGAATTTGATTTAAATTTAAAATGCTTGTATGCAGAGTTGTTAGCTGTTAAAAACTAGCATATATCAGCTTTCCGATTTGAAATTAGCACGTTTTTGGCCAAGTTATAAAAAATTTATAATGGAAAATTTTATATAATGGATTTTGATTTAAATTAAAAATGCTTGTATGCAGAGTTGTTAGCTGTTAAAAACTAGCATATATCAGCTTTCCGATTTGAAATTAGCACGTTTTTGGCCAAGTTATAGAAAACTTATAATGGAAAATTTTATATAATGGATTTTGATTTAAATTTAAAATTCTTGTATGCAGAGTTGTTAGCTGTTAAAAACTAGCATATATCAGCTTTCCGATTTGAAATTAGCACGTTTTTGGCCAAGTTATAGAAAACTTTTATATGGAAAATTTTATAGATGTTGATTTAAATTAAAATGCTTGTATGCAGAGTTGTTAGCTTAAACATCAGCTTTCCGATTGAATGTTTGGCAAGTTATAGAAAATTATAATGGAAATTTTAATAATGATTTGATTTAAATTTAAAAAATGCTTGTATGCAGAGTTGTTAGCTGTTAAAAACTAGCATATATCAGCTTTCCGATTTGAAATTAGCACGTTTTTGGCCAAGTTATACAAAAATTTATAATGGAAAATTTTATATAATGGATGTTGATTTAAATTAAAAATGCTTGTATGCAGAGTTGTTAGCTGTTAAAAACTAGCATATATCAGCTTTCCGATTTGAAATTAGCACGTTTTTGGCCAAGTTATAGAAAACTTATAATGGAAAATTTTATATAATGGATGTTGATTTAAATTAAAAATGCTTGTATGCAGAGTTGTTAGCTGTTAAACTGCATATACCAGCTTTCCGATTTGAAATTAGCACGTTTTTGGCCAAGTTATAGAAAATTTATAATGGAAAATTTTATATAATGGATGTTTGATTTAAATTAAAAATGCTTGTATGCAGAGTTGTTAGCTGTTAAAAACTAGCATATATCAGCTTTCCGATTTGAAATTAGCACGTTTTTGGCCAAGTTATAGAAAACTTATAATGGAAAATTTTATATAATGGAATTTGATTTAAATTTAAAATTCTTGTATGCAGAGTTGTTAGCTGTTAAAAACTAGCATATATCAGCTTTCCGATTTGAAATTAGCACGTTTTTGGCCAAGTTATAGAAAACTTATAATGGAAAATTTTATATAATGGATGTTGATTTAAATTAAAAATGCTTGTATGCAGAGTTGTTAGCTGTTAAAAACTAGCATATATCAGCTTTCCGATTTGAAATTAGCACGTTTTTGGCCAAGTTATACCAAAATTTATAATGGAAAATTTTATATAATGGATGTTGATTTAAATTTAAAATGCTTGTATGCAGAGTTGTTAGCTGTTAAAAACTAGCATATATCAGCTTTCCGATTTGAAATTAGCACGTTTTTGGCCAAGTTATACCAAAATTTATAATGGAAAATTTTATATAATGGATGTTGATTTAAATTCAAAATGCTTGTATGCAGAGTTGTTAGCTGTTAAAAACTAGCATATATCAGCTTTCCGATTTGAAATTAGCACGTTTTTGGCCAAGTTATAGAAAACTTATAATGGAAAATTTTATATAATGGAATTTGATTTAAATTTAAAATTCTTGTATGCAGAGTTGTTAGCTGTTAAAAACTAGCATAGAACAGCTTTCCGATTCGAAATTAGCACGTTTTTGGCCAAGTTATAAATAATTTATAATGGAAAATTTTATATAATGGATTTTGATTTAAATTAAAAATGCTTGTATGCAGAGTTGTTAGCTGTTAAAAACTAGCATATATCAGCTTTCCGATTTGAAATTAGCACGTTTTTGGCCAAGTTATAGAAAACTTATAATGGAAAATTTTATATAATGGATTTTGATTTAAATTTAAAATGCTTGTATGCAGAGTTGTTAGCTGTTAAAAACTAGCATATATCAGCTTTCCGATTTGAAATTAGCACGTTTTTGGCCAAGTTATAGAAAACTTATAATGGAAAATTTTATATAATGGATTTTGATTTAAATTTAAAATGCTTGTATGCAGAGTTGTTAGCTGTTAAAAACTAGCATATATCAGCTTTCCGATTTGAAATTAGCACGTTTTTGGCCAAGTTATAAATAATTTATAATGAAAAATTTTATATTATGGATTTTGATTTAAATTAAAAATGCTTGTATGCAGAGTTGTTAGCTGTTAAAAACTAGCATATATCAGCTTTCCGATTTGAAATTAGCACGTTTTTGGCCAAGTTATAGAAAACTTATAATGGAAAATTTTATATAATGGATTTTGATTTAAATTTAAAATGCTTGTATGCAGAGTTGTTAGCTGTTAAAAACTAGCATATAACAGCTTTCCGATTCGAAATTAGCACGTTTTTGGCCAAGTTATAAATAATTTATAATGGAAAATTTTATATAATGGATTTTGATTTAAATTAAAAATGCTTGTATGCAGAGTTGTTAGCTGTTAAAAACTAGCATATATCAGCTTTCCGATTTGAAATTAGCACGTTTTTGGCCAAGTTATAGAAAACTTATAATGGAAAATTTTATATAATGGAATTTGATTTAAATTTAAAATTCTTGTATGCAGAGTTGTTAGCTGTTAAAAACTAGCATATAACAGCTTTCCGATTTGAAATTAGCACGTTTTTGGCCAAGTTATAACAAAATTTATAATGGAAAATTTTATATAATGGATGTTGATTTAAATTAAAAATGCTTGTATGCAGAGTTGTTAGCTGTTAAAAACTAGCATATATCAGCTTTCCGATTTGAAATTAGCACGTTTTTGGCCAAGTTATAGAAAACTTATAATGGAAAATTTTATATAATGGAATTTGATTTAAATTTAAAATTCTTGTATGCAGAGTTGTTAGCTGTTAAAAACTAGCATATAACAGCTTTCCGATTTGAAATTAGCACGTTTTTGGTCAAGTTATAAATAATTTATAATGGAAAATTTTATATAATAGATGTTGATTTAAATTTAAAATGCTTGTATGCAGAGTTGTTAGCTGTTAAAAACTAGCATATATCAGCTTTCCGATTTGAAATTAGCACGTTTTTGGCCAAGTTATAGAAAACTTATAATGGAAAATTTTATATAATGGAATTTGATTTAAATTTAAAATTCTTGTATGCAGAGTTGTTAGCTGTTAAAAACTAGCATAGAACAGCTTTCCGATTTGAAATTAGCACGTTTTTGGCCAAGTTATAAATAATTTATAATTGAAAATTTTATATGATGGATTTTGATTTAAATTAAAAATGCTTGTATGCAGAGTTGTTAGCTGTTAAAAACTAGCATATATCAGCTTTCCGATTTGAAATTAGCACGTTTTTGGACAAGTTATAGAAAACTTATAATGGAAAATTTTATATAATGGAATTTGATTTAAATTTAAAATTCATGTATGCAGAGTTGTTAGCTGTTAAAAACTAGCATATATCAGCTTTCCGATTTGAAATTAGCACGTTTTTGGCCAAGTTATACCAAAATTTATAATGGAAAATTTTATATAATGGATTTTGATTTAAATTTAAAATGCTTGTATGCAGAGTTGTTAGCTGTTAAAAACTAGCATATATCAGCTTTCCGATTTGAAATTAGCACGTTTTTGGCCAAGTTATACCAAAATTTATAATGGAAAATTTTATATAATAGATGTTGATTTAAATTAAAAATGCTTGTATGCAGAGTTGTTAGCTGTTAAAAACTAGCATATATCAGCTTTCCGATTTGAAATTAGCACGTTTTTGGCCAAGTTATACCAAAATTTATAATGGAAAATTTTATATAATGGATGTTGATTTAAATTCAAAATGCTTGTATGCAGAGTTGTTAGCTGTTAAAAACTAGCATATATCAGCTTTCCGATTTGAAATTAGCACGTTTTTGGCCAAGTTATAGAAAACTTATAATGGAAAATTTTATATAATGGAATTTGATTTAAATTTAAAATTCTTGTATGCAGAGTTGTTAGCTGTTAATAACTAGCATAGAACAGCTTTCCGATTCGAAATTAGCACGTTTTTGGCCAAGTTATAAATAATTTATAATTGAAAATTTTATATGATGGATTTTGATTTAAATTAAAAATGCTTGTATGCAGAGTTGTTAGCTGTTAAAAACTAGCATATATCAGCTTTCCGATTTGAAATTAGCACGTTTTTGGCCAAGTTATAGAAAACTTATAATGGAAAATTTTATATAATGGAATTTGATTTAAATTTAAAATTCATGTATGCAGAGTTGTTAGCTGTTAAAAACTAGCATATATCAGCTTTCCGATTTGAAATTAGCACGTTTTTGGCCAAGTTATACCAAAATTTATAATGGAAAATTTTATATAATGGATGTTGATTTAAATTAAAAATGCTTGTATGCAGAGTTGTTAGCTGTTAAAAACTAGCATATATCAGCTTTCCGATTTGAAATTAGCACGTTTTTGGCCAAGTTATAGAAAACTTATAATGGAAAATTTTATATAATGGATTTTGATTTAAATTAAAAATGCTTGTATGCAGAGTTGTTAGCTGTTAAAAACTAGCATATAACAGCTTTCCGATTTGAAATTAGCACGTTTTTGGCCAAGTTATAAATAATTTATAATGGAAAATTTTATATGATGGATTTTGATTTAAATTAAAAATGCTTGTATGCAGAGTTGTTAGCTGTTAAAAACTAGCATATATCAGCTTTCCGATTTGAAATTAGCACGTTTTTGGCCAAGTTATAGAAAACTTATAATGGAAAATTTTATATAATGGATTTTGATTTAAATTTAAAATGCTTGTATGCAGAGTTGTTAGCTGTTAAAAACTAGCATATATCAGCTTTCCGATTTGAAATTAGCACGTTTTTGGCCAAGTTATAGAAAACTTATAATGGAAAATTTTATATAATGGATTTTGATTTAAATTAAAAATGCTTGTATGCAGAGTTGTTAGCTGTTAAAAACTAGCATATATCAGCTTTCCGATTCGAAATTAGCACGTTTTTGGCCAAGTTATAAATAATTTATAATTGAAAATTTTATATAATGGATTTTGATTTAAATTAAAAATGCTTGTATGCAGAGTTGTTAGCTGTTAAAAACTAGCATATATCAGCTTTCCGATTTGAAATTAGCACGTTTTTGGCCAAGTTATAGAAAACTTATAATGGAAAATTTTATATAATGGAATTTGATTTAAATTTAAAATTCTTGTATGCAGAGTTGTTAGCTGTTAATAACTAGCATATAACAGCTTTCCGATTCGAAATTAGCACGTTTTTGGCCAAGTTATAAATAATTTATAATGGAAAATTTTATATAATGGATTTTGATTTAAATTAAAAATGCTTGTATGCAGAGTTGTTAGCTGTTAAAAACTAGCATATAACAGCTTTCCGATTTGAAATTAGCACGTTTTTGGCCAAGTTATAAATAATTTATAATTGAAAATTTTATATGATGGATTTTGATTTAAATTAAAAATGCTTGTATGCAGAGTTGTTAGCTGTTAAAAACTAGCATATATCAGCTTTCCGATTTGAAATTAGCACGTTTTTGGCCAAGTTATAGAAAACTTATAATGGAAAATTTTATATAATGGAATTTGATTTAAATTTAAAATTCTTGTATGCAGAGTTGTTAGCTGTTAAAAACTAGCATAGAACAGCTTTCCGATTTGAAATTAGCACGTTTTTGGTCAAGTTATAAATAATTTATAATGGAAAATTTTATATAATGGATGTTGATTTAAATTCAAAATGCTTGTATGCAGAGTTGTTAGCTGTTAAAAACTAGCATATATCAGCTTTCCGATTTGAAATTAGCACGTTTTTGGCCAAGTTATAGAAAACTTATAATGGAAAATTTTATATAATGGAATTTGATTTAAATTTAAAATTCTTGTATGCAGAGTTGTTAGCTGTTAAAAACTAGCATATAACAGCTTTCCGATTCGAAATTAGCACGTTTTTGGCCAAGTTATAAATAATTTATAATTGAAAATTTTATATAATGGATGTTGATTTAAATTAAAAATGCTTGTATGCAGAGTTGTTAGCTGTTAAAAACTAGCATATATCAGCTTTCCGATTTGAAATTAGCACGTTTTTGGCCAAGTTATAGAAAACTTATAATGGAAAATTTTATATAATGGAATTTGATTTAAATTTAAAATTCTTGTATGCAGAGTTGTTAGCTGTTAAAAACTAGCATAGAACAGCTTTCCGATTCGAAATTAGCACGTTTTTGGCCAAGTTATAAATAATTTATAATGGAAAATTTTATATAATGGATTTTGATTTAAATTAAAAATGCTTGTATGCAGAGTTGTTAGCTGTTAAAAACTAGCATATATCAGCTTTCCGATTTGAAATTAGCACGTTTTTGGCCAAGTTATAGAAAACTTATAATGGAAAATTTTATATAATGGAATTTGATTTAAATTTAAAATTCTTGTATGCAGAGTTGTTAGCTGTTAAAAACTAGCATAGAACAGCTTTCCGATTTGAAATTAGCACGTTTTTGGTCAAGTTATAAATAATTTATAATTGAAAATTTTATATGATGGATTTTGATTTAAATTAAAAATGCTTGTATGCAGAGTTGTTAGCTGTTAAAAACTAGCATATATCAGCTTTCCGATTTGAAATTAGCACGTTTTTGGACAAGTTATAGAAAACTTATAATGGAAAATTTTATATAATGGAATTTGATTTAAATTTAAAATTCATGTATGCAGAGTTGTTAGCTGTTAAAAACTAGCATATAACAGCTTTCCGATTCGAAATTAGCACGTTTTTGGCCAAGTTATACCAAAATTTATAATGGAAAATTTTATATAATGGATGTTGATTTAAATTAAAAATGCTTGTATGCAGAGTTGTTAGCTGTTAAAAACTAGCATATATCAGCTTTCCGATTTGAAATTAGCACGTTTTTGGCCAAGTTATAGAAAACTTATAATGGAAAATTTTATATAATAGATGTTGATTTAAATTTAAAATGCTTGTATGCAGAGTTGTTAGCTGTTAAAAACTAGCATATATCAGCTTTCCGATTTGAAATTAGCACGTTTTTGGCCAAGTTATACCAAAATTTATAATGGAAAATTTTATATAATGGATGTTGATTTAAATTCAAAATGCTTGTATGCAGAGTTGTTAGCTGTTAAAAACTAGCATATATCAGCTTTCCGATTTGAAATTAGCACGTTTTTGGCCAAGTTATAGAAAACTTATAATGGAAAATTTTATATAATGGAATTTGATTTAAATTTAAAATTCTTGTATGCAGAGTTGTTAGCTGTTAATAACTAGCATAGAACAGCTTTCCGATTCGAAATTAGCACGTTTTTGGCCAAGTTATAAATAATTTATAATGGAAAATTTTATATGAATGGATTTTGATTTAAATTAAAAATGCTTGTATGCAGAGTTGTTAGCTGTTAAAAACTAGCATATATCAGCTTTCCGATTTGAAATTAGCACGTTTTTGGCCAAGTTATAGAAAACTTATAATGGAAAATTTTATATAATGGATTTTGATTTAAATTTAAAATGCTTGTATGCAGAGTTGTTAGCTGTTAAAAACTAGCATATATCAGCTTTCCGATTCGAAATTAGCACGTTTTTGGCCAAGTTATACCAAAATTTATAATGGAAAATTTTATATAATAGATGTTGATTTAAATTTAAAATGCTTGTATGCAGAGTTGTTAGCTGTTAAAAACTAGCATATATCAGCTTTCCGATTTGAAATTAGCACGTTTTTGGCCAAGTTATAAATAATTTATAATTGAAAATTTTATATGATGGATTTTGATTTAAATTAAAAATGCTTGTATGCAGAGTTGTTAGCTGTTAAAAACTAGCATATATCAGCTTTCCGATTTGAAATTAGCACGTTTTTGGCCAAGTTATAGAAAACTTATAATGGAAAATTTTATATAATGGAATTTGATTTAAATTTAAAATTCATGTATGCAGAGTTGTTAGCTGTTAAAAACTAGCATAGAACAGCTTTCCGATTCGAAATTAGCACGTTTTTGGCCAAGTTATAAATAATTTATAATGGAAAATTTTATATAATGGATTTTGATTTAAATTAAAAATGCTTGTATGCAGAGTTGTTAGCTGTTAAAAACTAGCATATATCAGCTTTCCGATTTGAAATTAGCACGTTTTTGGCCAAGTTATAGAAAACTTATAATGGAAAATTTTATATAATGTAATTTGATTTAAATTTAAAATTCTTGTATGCAGAGTTGTTAGCTGTTAAAAACTAGCATATAACAGCTTTCCGATTCGAAATTAGCACGTTTTTGGCCAAGTTATAAATAATTTATAATGCAAAATTTTATATGATGGATTTTGATTTAAATTAAAAATGCTTGTATGCAGAGTTGTTAGCTGTTAAAAACTAGCATATATCAGCTTTCCGATTTGAAATTAGCACGTTTTTGGACAAGTTATAGAAAACTTATAATGGAAAATTTTATATAATGGAATTTGATTTAAATTTAAAATTCATGTATGCAGAGTTGTTAGCTGTTAAAAACTAGCATATAACAGCTTTCCGATTTGAAATTAGCACGTTTTTGGCCAAGTTATAAATAATTTATAATGGAAAATTTTATATAATGGATGTTGATTTAAATTAAAAATGCTTGTATGCAGAGTTGTTAGCTGTTAAAAACTAGCATATATCAGCTTTCCGATTTGAAATTAGCACGTTTTTGGACAAGTTATAGAAAACTTATAATGGAAAATTTTATATAATGGAATTTGATTTAAATTTAAAATTCATGTACGCAGAGTTGTTAGCTGTTAAAAACTAGCATATAACAGCTTTCCGATTTGAAATTAGCACGTTTTTGGCCAAGTTATAGAAAACTTATAATGGAAAATTTTATATAATGGATTTTGATTTAAATTAAAAATGCTTGTATGCAGAGTTGTTAGCTGTTAAAAACTAGCATATATCAGCTTTCCGATTTGAAATTAGCACGTTTTTGGCCAAGTTATACCAAAATTTATAATGGAAAATTTTATATAATGGATGTTGATTTAAATTTAAAATGCTTGTATGCAGAGTTGTTAGCTGTTAAAAACTAGCATATATCAGCTTTCCGATTTGAAATTAGCACGTTTTTGGTCAAGTTATAAATAATTTATAATGGAAAATTTTATATAATGGATGTTGATTTAAATTAAAAATGCTTGTATGCAGAGTTGTTAGCTGTTAAAAACTAGCATATATCAGCTTTCCGATTTGAAATTAGCACGTTTTTGGCCAAGTTATAGAAAACTTATAATGGAAAATTTTATATAATGGAATTTGATTTAAATTTAAAATTCTTGTATGCAGAGTTGTTAGCTGTTAAAAACTAGCATATAACAGCTTTCCGATTTGAAATTAGCACGTTTTTGGCCAAGTTATAAATAATTTATAATTGAAAATTTTATATGATGGATTTTGATTTAAATTAAAAATGCTTGTATGCAGAGTTGTTAGCTGTTAAAAACTAGCATATATCAGCTTTCCGATTTGAAATTAGCACGTTTTTGGACAAGTTATAGAAAACTTATAATGGAAAATTTTATATAATGAAATTTGATTTAAATTTAAAATTCTTGTATGCAGAGTTGTTAGCTGTTAATAACTAGCATAAAACAGCTTTCCGATTTGAAATTAGCACGTTTTTGGCCAAGTTATAAATAATTTATAATTGAAAATTTTATATGATGGATTTTGATTTAAATTAAAAATGCTTGTATGCAGAGTTGTTAGCTGTTAAAAACTAGCATATATCAGCTTTCCGATTTGAAATTAGCACGTTTTTGGACAAGTTATAGAAAACTTATAATGGAAAATTTTATATAATGGAATTTGATTTAAATTTAAAATTCATGTATGCAGAGTTGTTAGCTGTTAAAAACTAGCATATAACAGCTTTCCGATTCGAAATTAGCACGTTTTTGGCCAAGTTATAAATAATTTATAATTGAAAATTTTATATGATGGATTTTGATTTAAATTAAAAATGCTTGTATGCAGAGTTGTTAGCTGTTAAAAACTAGCATATATCAGCTTTCCGATTTGAAATTAGCACGTTTTTGGCCAAGTTATAGAAAACTTATAATGGAAAATTTTATATAATGGAATTTGATTTAAATTTAAAATTCTTGTATGCAGAGTTGTTAGCTGTTAAAAACTAGCATATAACAGCTTTCCGATTCGAAATTAGCACGTTTTTGGCCAAGTTATAAATAATTTATAATTGAAAATTTTATATGATGGATTTTGATTTAAATTAAAAATGCTTGTATGCAGAGTTGTTAGCTGTTAAAAACTAGCATATATCAGCTTTCCGATTTGAAATTAGCACGTTTTTGGCCAAGTTATAGAAAACTTATAATGGAAAATTTTATATAATGGAATTTGATTTAAATTTAAAATTCTTGTATGCAGAGTTGTTAGCTGTTAAAAACTAGCATATATCAGCTTTCCGATTTGAAATTAGCACGTTTTTGGCCAAGTTATACCAAAATTTATAATGGAAAATTTTATATAATGGATGTTGATTTAAATTAAAAATGCTTGTATGCAGAGTTGTTAGCTGTTAAAAACTAGCATATATCAGCTTTCCGATTTGAAATTAGCACGTTTTTGGCCAAGTTATAGAAAACTTATAATGGAAAATTTTATATAATGGAATTTGATTTAAATTTAAAATTCTTGTATGCAGAGTTGTTAGCTGTTAAAAACTAGCATATATCAGCTTTCCGATTCGAAATTAGCACGTTTTTGGCCAAGTTATAAATAATTTATAATTGAAAATTTTATATGATGGATTTTGATTTAAATTAAAAATGCTTGTATGCAGAGTTGTTAGCTGTTAAAAACTAGCATATATCAGCTTTCCGATTTGAAATTAGCACGTTTTTGGACAAGTTATAGAAAACTTATAATGGAAAATTTTATATAATGGAATTTGATTTAAATTTAAAATTCATGTATGCAGAGTTGTTAGCTGTTAAAAACTAGCATATAACAGCTTTCCGATTCGAAATTAGCACGTTTTTGGCCAAGTTATAAATAATTTATAATTGAAAATTTTATATGATGGATTTTGATTTAAATTAAAAATGCTTGTATGCAGAGTTGTTAGCTGTTAAAAACTAGCATATATCAGCTTTCCGATTTGAAATTAGCACGTTTTTGGACAAGTTATAGAAAACTTATAATGGAAAATTTTATATAATGGAATTTGATTTAAATTTAAAATTCATGTATGCAGAGTTGTTAGCTGTTAAAAACTAGCATATAACAGCTTTCCGATTCGAAATTAGCACGTTTTTGGCCAAGTTATAAATAATTTATAATTGAAAATTTTATATGATGGATTTTGATTTAAATTAAAAATGCTTGTATGCAGAGTTGTTAGCTGTTAAAAACTAGCATATATCAGCTTTCCGATTTGAAATTAGCACGTTTTTGGCCAAGTTATAGAAAACTTATAATGGAAAATTTTATATAATGGAATTTGATTTAAATTTAAAATTCTTGTATGCAGAGTTGTTAGCTGTTAATAACTAGCATATAACAGCTTTCCGATTCGAAATTAGCACGTTTTTGGCCAAGTTATAAATAATTTATAATTGAAAATTTTATATGATGGATTTTGATTTAAATTAAAAATGCTTGTATGCAGAGTTGTTAGCTGTTAAAAACTAGCATATATCAGCTTTCCGATTTGAAATTAGCACGTTTTTGGCCAAGTTATAGAAAACTTATAATGGAAAATTTTATATAATGGATTTTGATTTAAATTTAAAATTCTTGTATGCAGAGTTGTTAGCTGTTAAAAACTAGCATATATCAGCTTTCCGATTTGAAATTAGCACGTTTTTGGCCAAGTTATACCAAAATTTATAATGGAAAATTTTATATAATAGATGTTGATTTAAATTAAAAATGCTTGTATGCAGAGTTGTTAGCTGTTAAAAACTAGCATATATCAGCTTTCCGATTTGAAATTAGCACGTTTTTGGCCAAGTTATAGAAAACTTATAATGGAAAATTTTATATAATGGAATTTGATTTAAATTTAAAATTCTTGTATGCAGAGTTGTTAGCTGTTAATAACTAGCATATAACAGCTTTCCGATTCGAAATTAGCACGTTTTTGGCCAAGTTATAAATAATTTATAATTGAAAATTTTATATGATGGATTTTGATTTAAATTAAAAATGCTTGTATGCAGAGTTGTTAGCTGTTAAAAACTAGCATATATCAGCTTTCCGATTTGAAATTAGCACGTTTTTGGCCAAGTTATAGAAAACTTATAATGGAAAATTTTATATAATGGAATTTGATTTAAATTTAAAATTCATGTACGCAGAGTTGTTAGCTGTTAAAAACTAGCATATATCAGCTTTCCGATTTGAAATTAGCACGTTTTTGGCCAAGTTATAGAAAACTTATAATGGAAAATTTTATATAATGGAATTTGATTTAAATTTAAAATTCTTGTATGCAGAGTTGTTAGCTGTTAAAAACTAGCATAGAACAGCTTTCCGATTTGAAATTAGCACGTTTTTGGTCAAGTTATAAATAATTTATAATTGAAAATTTTATATGATGGATTTTGATTTAAATTAAAAATGCTTGTATGCAGAGTTGTTAGCTGTTAAAAACTAGCATATATCAGCTTTCCGATTTGAAATTAGCACGTTTTTGGCCAAGTTATAGAAAACTTATAATGGAAAATTTTATATAATGGAATTTGATTTAAATTTAAAATTCTTGTATGCAGAGTTGTTAGCTGTTAAAAACTAGCATAGAACAGCTTTCCGATTCGAAATTAGCACGTTTTTGGCCAAGTTATAAATAATTTATAATTGAAAATTTTATATGATGGATTTTGATTTAAATTAAAAATGCTTGTATGCAGAGTTGTTAGCTGTTAAAAACTAGCATATATCAGCTTTCCGATTTGAAATTAGCACGTTTTTGGCCAAGTTATAGAAAACTTATAATGGAAAATTTTATATAATGGAATTTGATTTAAATTTAAAATTCTTGTATGCAGAGTTGTTAGCTGTTAAAAACTAGCATATATCAGCTTTCCGATTTGAAATTAGCACGTTTTTGGACAAGTTATAGAAAACTTATAATGGAAAATTTTATATAATGGAATTTGATTTAAATTTAAAATTCATGTATGCAGAGTTGTTAGCTGTTAAAAACTAGCATATAACAGCTTTCCGATTTGAAATTAGCACGTTTTTGGCCAAGTTATAAATAATTTATAATTGAAAATTTTATATAATGGATTTTGATTTAAATTAAAAATGCTTGTATGCAGAGTTGTTAGCTGTTAAAAACTAGCATATATCAGCTTTCCGATTTGAAATTAGCACGTTTTTGGCCAAGTTATAGAAAACTTATAATGGAAAATTTTATATAATGTAATTTGATTTAAATTTAAAATTCTTGTATGCAGAGTTGTTAGCTGTTAAAAACTAGCATATAACAGCTTTCCGATTTGAAATTAGCACGTTTTTGGTCAAGTTATAAATAATTTATAATTGAAAATTTTATATGATGGATTTTGATTTAAATTAAAAATGCTTGTATGCAGAGTTGTTAGCTGTTAAAAACTAGCATATATCAGCTTTCCGATTTGAAATTAGCACGTTTTTGGCCAAGTTATAGAAAACTTATAATGGAAAATTTTATATAATGCAATTTGATTTAAATTTAAAATTATTATAAATTGAAATTAGCACGTTTTTGGCCAAGTTATAGAAAACTTATAATGGAAAATTTTATATAATGTGATTTGATTTAAGTTAAAATTCTTGTATGCAGAGTTGTTAGCTGTTAATAACTAGCATATAACAGCTTTCCGATTTGAAATTAGCACGTTTTTGGTCAAGTTATAAATAATTTATAATTGAAAATTTTATATGATGGATTTTGATTTAAATTAAAAATGCTTGTATGCAGAGTTGTTAGCTGTTAAAAACTAGCATATATCAGCTTTCCGATTTGAAATTAGCACGTTTTTGGACAAGTTATAGAAAACTTATAATGGAAAATTTTATATAATGGAATTTGATTTAAATTTAAAATTCATGTATGCAGAGTTGTTAGCTGTTAATAACTAGCATAGAACAGCTTTCCGATTCGAAATTAGCACGTTTTTGGCCAAGTTATAAATAATTTATAATTGAAAATTTTATATGATGGATTTTGATTTAAATTTAAAAATGCTTGTATGCAGAGTTGTTAGCTGTTAAAAACTAGCATATATCAGCTTTCCGATTTGAAATTAGCACGTTTTTGGACAAGTTATAGAAAACTTATAATGGAAAATTTTATATAATGGAATTTGATTTAAATTTAAAATTCATGTACGCAGAGTTGTTAGCTGTTAAAAACTAGCATATAACAGCTTTCCGATTCGAAATTAGCACGTTTTTGGCCAAGTTATAAATAATTTATAATTGAAAATTTTATATGATGGATTTTGATTTAAATTAAAAATGCTTGTATGCAGAGTTGTTAGCTGTTAAAAACTAGCATATATCAGCTTTCCGATTTGAAATTAGCACGTTTTTGGCCAAGTTATAGAAAACTTATAATGGAAAATTTTATATAATGGAATTTGATTTAAATTTAAAATTCTTGTATGCAGAGTTGTTAGCTGTTAAAAACTAGCATATAACAGCTTTCCGATTTGAAATTAGCACGTTTTTGGTCAAGTTATAAATAATTTATAATTGAAAATTTTATATGATGGATTTTGATTTAAATTAAAAATGCTTGTATGCAGAGTTGTTAGCTGTTAAAAACTAGCATATATCAGCTTTCCGATTTGAAATTAGCACGTTTTTGGCCAAGTTATAGAAAACTTATAATGGAAAATTTTATATAATGGAATTTGATTTAAATTTAAAATTCTTGTATGCAGAGTTGTTAGCTGTTAAAAACTAGCATATATCAGCTTTCCGATTCGAAATTAGCACGTTTTTGGCCAAGTTATACCAAAATTTATAATGGAAAATTTTATATAATAGATGTTGATTTAAATTAAAAATGCTTGTATGCAGAGTTGTTAGCTGTTAAAAACTAGCATATATCAGCTTTCCGATTTGAAATTAGCACGTTTTTGGCCAAGTTATAGAAAACTTATAATGGAAAATTTTATATAATGTAATTTGATTTAAATTTAAAATTCTTGTATGCAGAGTTGTTAGCTGTTAAAAACTAGCATATAACAGCTTTCCGATTTGAAATTAGCACGTTTTTGGTCAAGTTATAAATAATTTATAATTGAAAATTTTATATGATGGATTTTGATTTAAATTAAAAATGCTTGTATGCAGAGTTGTTAGCTGTTAAAAACTAGCATATATCAGCTTTCCGATTTGAAATTAGCACGTTTTTGGACAAGTTATAGAAAACTTATAATGGAAAATTTTATATAATGGAATTTGATTTAAATTTAAAATTCATGTACGCAGAGTTGTTAGCTGTTAAAAACTAGCATATAACAGCTTTCCGATTCGAAATTAGCACGTTTTTGGCCAAGTTATAAATAATTTATAATTGAAAATTTTATATGATGGATTTTGATTTAAATTAAAAATGCTTGTATGCAGAGTTGTTAGCTGTTAAAAACTAGCATATATCAGCTTTCCGATTTGAAATTAGCACGTTTTTGGACAAGTTATAGAAAACTTATAATGGAAAATTTTATATAATGGAATTTGATTTAAATTTAAAATTCATGTACGCAGAGTTGTTAGCTGTTAAAAACTAGCATATAACAGCTTTCCGATTCGAAATTAGCACGTTTTTGGCCAAGTTATAAATAATTTATAATTGAAAATTTTATATGATGGATTTTGATTTAAATTAAAAATGCTTGTATGCAGAGTTGTTAGCTGTTAAAAACTAGCATATATCAGCTTTCCGATTTGAAATTAGCACGTTTTTGGCCAAGTTATAGAAAACTTATAATGGAAAATTTTATATAATAGATGTTGATTTAAATTAAAAATTCTTGTATGCAGAGTTGTTAGCTGTTAAAAACTAGCATAGAACAGCTTTCCGATTTGAAATTAGCACGTTTTTGGTCAAGTTATAAATAATTTATAATTGAAAATTTTATATGATGGATTTTGATTTAAATTAAAAATGCTTGTATGCAGAGTTGTTAGCTGTTAAAAACTAGCATATATCAGCTTTCCGATTTGAAATTAGCACGTTTTTGGACAAGTTATAGAAAACTTATAATGGAAAATTTTATATAATGGAATTTGATTTAAATTTAAAATTCATGTACGCAGAGTTGTTAGCTGTTAAAAACTAGCATAGAACAGCTTTCCGATTCGAAATTAGCACGTTTTTGGCCAAGTTATAAATAATTTATAATTGAAAATTTTATATGATGGATTTTGATTTAAATTAAAAATGCTTGTATGCAGAGTTGTTAGCTGTTAAAAACTAGCATATATCAGCTTTCCGATTTGAAATTAGCACGTTTTTGGCCAAGTTATAGAAAACTTATAATGGAAAATTTTATATAATGTAATTTGATTTAAATTTAAAATTCTTGTATGCAGAGTTGTTAGCTGTTAAAAACTAGCATATAACAGCTTTCCGATTTGAAATTAGCACGTTTTTGGTCAAGTTATAAATAATTTATAATTGAAAATTTTATATGATGGATTTTGATTTAAATTAAAAATGCTTGTATGCAGAGTTGTTAGCTGTTAAAAACTAGCATATATCAGCTTTCCGATTTGAAATTAGCACGTTTTTGGACAAGTTATAGAAAACTTATAATGGAAAATTTTATATAATGGAATTTGATTTAAATTTAAAATTCATGTACGCAGAGTTGTTAGCTGTTAAAAACTAGCATATAACAGCTTTCCGATTCGAAATTAGCACGTTTTTGGCCAAGTTATAAATAATTTATAATTGAAAATTTTATATGATGGATTTTGATTTAAATTAAAAATGCTTGTATGCAGAGTTGTTAGCTGTTAAAAACTAGCATATATCAGCTTTCCGATTTGAAATTAGCACGTTTTTGGACAAGTTATAGAAAACTTATAATGGAAAATTTTATATAATGGAATTTGATTTAAATTTAAAATTCATGTACGCAGAGTTGTTAGCTGTTAAAAACTAGCATATAACAGCTTTCCGATTCGAAATTAGCACGTTTTTGGCCAAGTTATAAATAATTTATAATTGAAAATTTTATATGATGGATTTTGATTTAAATTAAAAATGCTTGTATGCAGAGTTGTTAGCTGTTAAAAACTAGCATATATCAGCTTTCCGATTTGAAATTAGCACGTTTTTGGCCAAGTTATAGAAAACTTATAATGGAAAATTTTATATAATGGAATTTGATTTAAATTTAAAATTCTTGTATGCAGAGTTGTTAGCTGTTAATAACTAGCATATAACAGCTTTCCGATTTGAAATTAGCACGTTTTTGGTCAAGTTATAAATAATTTATAATTGAAAATTTTATATGATGGATTTTGATTTAAATTAAAAATGCTTGTATGCAGAGTTGTTAGCTGTTAAAAACTAGCATATATCAGCTTTCCGATTTGAAATTAGCACGTTTTTGGACAAGTTATAGAAAACTTATAATGGAAAATTTTATATAATAGATGTTGATTTAAATTTAAAATTCATGTACGCAGAGTTGTTAGCTGTTAAAAACTAGCATATAACAGCTTTCCGATTCGAAATTAGCACGTTTTTGGCCAAGTTATAAATAATTTATTATTGAAAATTTTATATGATGGATTTTGATTTAAATTAAAAATGCTTGTATGCAGAGTTGTTAGCTGTTAAAAACTAGCATATATCAGCTTTCCGATTTGAAATTAGCACGTTTTTGGACAAGTTATAGAAAACTTATAATGGAAAATTTTATATAATGGAATTTGATTTAAATTTAAAATTCATGTACGCAGAGTTGTTAGCTGTTAAAAACTAGCATATAACAGCTTTCCGATTCGAAATTAGCACGTTTTTGGCCAAGTTATAAATAATTTATTATTGAAAATTTTATATGATGGATTTTGATTTAAATTAAAAATGCTTGTTTGCAGAGTTGTTAGCTGTTAAAAACTAGCATATATCAGCTTTCCGATTTGAAATTAGCACGTTTTTGGCCAAGTTATAGAAAACTTATAATGGAAAATTTTATATAATGGAATTTGATTTAAATTTAAAATTCTTGTATGCAGAGTTGTTAGCTGTTAATAACTAGCATATAACAGCTTTCCGATTTGAAATTAGCACGTTTTTGGTCAAGTTATAAATAATTTATAATTGAAAATTTTATATGATGGATTTTGATTTAAATTAAAAATGCTTGTATGCAGAGTTGTTAGCTGTTAAAAACTAGCATATATCAGCTTTCCGATTTGAAATTAGCACGTTTTTGGACAAGTTATAGAAAACTTATAATGGAAAATTTTATATAATGGAATTTGATTTAAATTTAAAATTCTTGTATGCAGAGTTGTTAGCTGTTAAAAACTAGCATATATCAGCTTTCCGATTCGAAATTAGCACGTTTTTGGCCAAGTTATACCAAAATTTATAATGGAAAATTTTATATAATAGATGTTGATTTAAATTAAAAATGCTTAAATGCAGAGTTGTTAGCTGTTAAAAACTAGCATATATCAGCTTTCCGAATTGAAATTAGCACGTTTTTGGCCAAGTTATAGAAAACTTATAATGGAAAATTTTATATAAAGTAATTTGATTTAAATTTAAAATTCTTGTATGCAGAGTTTTTAGCTGTTAAAAACTAGCATATAACAGCTTTCCGATTTGAAATTAGCACGTTTTTGGTCAAGTTATAAATAATTTATAATTGAAAATTTTATATGATGGATTTTGATTTAAATTAAAAATGCTTGTATGCAGAGTTGTTAGCTGTTAAAAACTAGCATATATCAGCTTTCCGATTTGAAATTAGCACGTTTTTGGACAAGTTATAGAAAACTTATAATGGAAAATTTTATATAATGGAATTTGATTTAAATTTAAAATTCATGTACGCAGAGTTGTTAGATGTTAAAAACTAGCATATAACAGCTTTCCGATTCGAAATTAGCACGTTTTTGGCCAAGTTATAAATAATTTATAATTGAAAATTTTATATGATGGATTTTGATTTAAATTAAAAATGCTTGTATGCAGAGTTGTTAGCTGTTAAAAACTAGCATATATCAGCTTTCCGATTTGAAATTAGCACGTTTTTGGACAAGTTATAGAAAACTTATAATGGAAAATTGTATATAATGGAATTTGATTTAAATTTAAAATTCATGTACGCAGAGTTGTTAGATGTTAAAAACTAGCATATAACAGCTTTCGGATTCGAAATTAGCACGTTTTTGGCCAAGTTATAAATAATTTATTATTGAAAATTTTATATGATGGATTTTGATTTAAATTAAAAATGCTTGTTTGCAGAGTTGTTAGCTGTTAAAAACTAGCATATATCAGCTTTCCGATTTGAAATTAGCACGTTTTTGGCCAAGTTATAGAAAACTTATAATGGAAAATTTTATATAATGGAATTTGATTTAAATTTAAAATTCTTGTATGCAGAGTTGTTAGCTGTTAATAACTAGCATATAACAGCTTTCCGATTTGAAATTAGCACGTTTTTGGTCAAGTTATAAATAATTTATAATTGAAAATTTTATATGATGGATTTTGATTTAAATTAAAAATGCTTGTATGCAGAGTTGTTAGCTGTTAAAAACTAGCATATATCAGCTTTCCGATTTGAAATTAGCACGTTTTTGGCCAAGTTATAGAAAACTTATAATGGAAAATTTTATATAATGTAATTTGATTTAAATTTAAAATGCTTGTATGCAGAGTTGTTAGCTGTTAAAAACTAGCATATATCAGCTTTCCGATTCGAAATTAGCACGTTTTTGGCCAAGTTATACCAAAATTTATAATGGAAAATTTTATATAATAGATGTTGATTTAAATTAAAAATGCTTGTTTGCAGAGTTGTTAGCTGTTAAAAACTAGCATATATCAGCTTTCCGATTCGAAATTAGCACGTTTTTGGCCAAGTTATAGAAAACTTATAATGGAAAATTTTATATAATAGATGTTGATTTAAATTAAAAATGCTTAAATGCAGAGTTGTTAGCTGTTAAAAACTAGCATATATCAGCTTTCCGAATTGAAATTAGCACGTTTTTGGCCAAGTTATAGAAAACTTATAATGGAAAATTTTATATAAAGTAATTTGATTTAAATTTAAAATTCTTGTATGCAGAGTTTTTATCTGTTAAAAACTAGCATATATCAGCTTTCCGACTTGAAATTAGCACGTTTTTGGCCAAGTTATAAATAATTTATTATTGAAAATTTTATATGATGGATTTTGATTTAAATTAAAAATGCTTGTATGCAGAGTTGTTAGCTGTTAAAAACTAGCATATATCAGCTTTCCGATTCGAAATTAGCACGTTTTTGGTCAAGTTATAAATAATTTTTAATTGAAAATTTTATATGATGGATTTTGATTTAAATTAAAAATGCTTGTATGCAGAGTTGTTAGCTGTTAAAAACTAGCATATATTGTAATGAACCTCTGGCCAGGATAATCCTCAGTCGGGTCCAGGAAGGATCATACAAGACATTTGTATGTTGGGACAAGGAGTTGTGTTGGAAATTTCGTTACTCAGTGAATCCTAACCTGAAATCATAGCGGGTTTCCGAAATCGAAACGCTAAGTACGGCCCCGGGCGGCCCGGAGAGGAGTATAGAGCGGATAGGTGCGGAGAAGTGGAGGAGGAGATCCCGACGGAGTCGGTAGGGCGGACTCCGGTGATAACCCTGGAGGCGGCGAAAGGGGACTCAGTGGCGGCGCCGTTGGTGAAAACCTCGCGGCTGCTGGGGAGAACGTCTCCGGTGAAAACCGTGGAGCAGCCGAAAGGAGTTGGTTCCGGTTAAAATACCGCGGAGCCGATGGGAAGGGGATCGTCTCCGGTAAATACCTTGGAGCCGGTGGAAAGAAGGGCGTAGGAGGAACGCGGGGAGGGTAGTGGGGCCCTAGAACCTAGGAAAGAAACCCACCCGAAGAGAGAGAGGCGACTTGAGGCTTTCCTTAATCAAGAATGCACTTTTATTCGCAGAAATTAGGTTAAGACTAAATACACAGGCACGCAGAAATCTACGGTGGGCCGAGGAGGGCGATTCGCGGGTATAAAGAGACGGAAAGGAAGGGCTTGAGGATATGTGAAATGGACTTACGTGCAACTTACACCAACCAGGAAAAAAGGAGTGACCGTGGCTGGGCGTAAGGCGGTGACGTAGTCCCGGTGAACGCGGACGCGGTGGCTAGTGTGGGCGTGGCGGCCCCGGCGGGCTCGTGGTCACGGGCACTGACACCGACTCTGCCGGCGGCACTGGCGAGAGGGGTGATTTGCGGCGGCTGCGCGTTGGCGTAGGTCGCGGCCGGCGTCACGTACGCGGCGGCACACGGGCGGTGAGACCAGCGGCGTGGCGGCTGCGCACGGGCGGTGGACGGCTCGGCGGCGTAGGGCACTCGATCGCGTCTTGGCACTGCCGATGGCACTGGCAGGCAACGGACACTGTCGATGGGGGGGGGCGTCGCGGTGACGGGCGACGGCAGCAGGACTGTTTGCTGGGCGCGATTACGTTAGCAGCAGTGGCGCGGCGGCACTCTGTGTAACGTGGGCGGGCAAAGGAACGCGGCGGACGTCGGTTAGAGCGGAACGGGGACACGTGCTTGTCAGATGATGCGCTGGTAACCAAAGAGAGTTTTCACAGGCACGTGCTGCCTTTTTATAGTCACAAGTAAACAACTCCTGAATAACGGGGCCCGCCAACATAACGGAGTTTTTGAGCTTTCCGTATGACCGTCCGCGCGGTGGTTATCGATCGTGGGTCTAGTATTAATCGGTGGTGGGTCTAATATTAATCGGTGGTGGATCTAATATTAATCGGTGGTGGATCTAATATTAATCGGTGGTGGATCTAATATTAATCGGTGGTGGATCTAGTATTAATCGGTGGTGGATCTAATATTAATTATAGCTAAAACTTATCAGTAGAACAATATATACTAGGAAAACATTCGGATAGTATTTATATATTTATTACTATAATTAAATTATAATTAAATAGTAAAAATACTATGTATATTTGTGCGCCTCTTAGGGGAGGCGTCACATTCCCCTCCCACTTCGGGGAACAAAAGAAAAACCCGTGTCGCGCTGGTCCGGTACTTCCTCCGGTGGTGTCGTCCTTCGTGGGGTGATGGTGGGCTGTCGCATGGGTGGTCATGGGGCGCGGCTCGTCAGTCTCGGGGTCCGAGGCGGACGTGGCCGCCTGCCCCTCGGGCCCTTACCGTCACCTGGTACGTCCCGGTGATGGTGGTCCGCCGGAACCGGTAGCGGCTGTTCCGGGTCCGCCGTACCGCTTCCCCAATTTCCCGCCAGAGGGCTTCGGGAATTGGTCGGCCTGGCGGGTCGGTGGTCCAGCCGACGGGCAGCTCCACCAAGTGGTCGGGGGTGGTGGGGCTCTCCGATTCGGCGGCTCCTCCCTCGGCGTCCACATCTTCCGGCTCGGTCGGCTCCGCCTGTGGGGCGGCGACGTGGGCAGGGCGGCCTTGCTCTGCTCCGTCTTCGGCCGATGCCGTCGGCTCCTTCCGGCGGAACTGTGGTCGGGGCTCACTGTCGGAGTCGCTGGATACCGACTCCCACGCCATCGCCTTCCCCGTGGGGATCTGAGTGGGTGGCGGTGTGTTTCCCGCGGTGGTGCTGTCCGCGGCGGCCTGGGTCGTGGCGGCGGCTGAGGTAGTGGCAGCGGCTGAGGTAGTGGCAGCGGCGGCCGTGGTGGTGGTAGCGGCGGCCGTGGTTGCGGCAGCGGCGGCCGTGGTGGTGGTAGCGGCGGCCGTGGTGGTAGCAGCGGCGGCCGTGGGTGTGTCAGCGGCGGTCGTGGTGGTGGCAGCGGCGGTCGTGGTGGTGGCACGCGGCGGTGGGTCCTCCGGGTCCGAGTGGACCTCGTTGATCGAGATCCAGTCCCCCCGTGGCACGCAATCGTATTCCGGCCGTGGCGAGGGGGGAAAGGTCACGATCGGCCCTTGTTCCGGTCGTCGGAAGGGCGCCCGCAGGGTGACCTCGGTGTACTGGGCCTGGATCAGGGTCACCCAGTCCCCTCTCCAGTACCCGTACCTCTCCTCGCTGAACTCGACGCGGTGCTCCGTGCTGGGCCCGGCGTCCTCCTCCTCGCTGTCGGAGCTGATGGTGAAGGCCCGCTCGTCCTCACACTCCGACCCGTCCTCCACGCGGAACCCCGGGGAGTAGGGGGTCGTGCTGGCCTCCAACGCCCTGTCGTCGAAGGCCTCCTCGTCTTCCGTGACGAACTCCCGCTCGTCCTCGGTGATGGGCTCCTGGGGGCTACGGGGTTCGTAGGCTCGACCCTCGAACGACCCGGCTGGGCTCGCCCCGTACCCCCAGTCGTACGTCTGCTCCTCTGCGTCGTAGGGGGTCTCGGCCAGGTACTCCCTCATGGCCTCCTCGTCGTAGGAGGGTGACGCGACCCGTCGGGGACTTGACCAAGCCGGAGGTTCGGGTGGGGGTGAGACCTCTCGCCCGAGCCCGTCCGTCTGGCGCGACCCCGGCGGGCCTGACCCGGTGAACCGCCCGGCGTACGCTGTGTTAGAGCGCAGCCGGGGGTCCCTATGGGCCGTCACTCCTCCCGAAAGCCCAGGTGGGCAGGGCTCGTCGTCCTCGCTGGAGCTGAGGACCACGTACTCCATTGTCTGTGGGAGAAGGTAGAAGGTTATGAATTAGCACGAGGGGGTATGAAAAAGGGGGTCGCAAGGAGGGGGGGAGCGAGGGAGAGATAGGAATTGGCCATTCTTCTGGGTGGGCGCCATGCGCGTGGAGAGTGCTATCTCAAAGTATTGATTGTCCATGAAGCGACGGTAGTAGAGACACTCCTTAGGTGCTCCTCCATGTCGAGAACGCGGTGTGTAGCGTTGTATTTGCAGATCTTCTGCGGCGGTCCACGGTAGTTTTTCATGCACTTGACGATGTGTTTCGGCATGCGGAAGAGCGCGATGCGGTGATCGGGGTTGTACGGGCAAATTCCAAACCGAGTTTCCGACATTTTGCCCATGAAAACTTGCCGCCATGTCTGCGGTCAAGGGGAACATTGGGTGTTGCTGGCGGACGGGGGGGTTTGCTCCGCAATGCCGTCTTCCTTGGGATCGCCTTCCTCCTCGGTGTCTGAGCTCCCGGGGCTATCAGCGGTGTGAAAGGCCTTGAGGTCGGCCACGTTCGCCAGCCGGCCCTTCCGTTGCCCTGGCAGTCGGATACGGGCCACGTTTGGCGACGGGAACGCTGCCACCTTGTAGGGTCCGTCGTACTTCGGCGCCAGTTTTGCCGCGAATCCTTCGGCGGCCTTGGACAGGTGGTGCTGCCGTACGAGGACCAGCGATCCCACCTCGGGTTTCCACACGCGCCGGCGCAGGTTGTAGTGCCGACGTTGCTCCTGGCTCGCCTTCTGCTGGTTCATCTTCACCAGCTCGAAGATCTCCCGCATCCTGTCCTGGCGATCGGTGGGCGTCTGCACCGGGACTCCTGTTCCGCGGGTCACTCGATCGTACCAAGCGCCGGGAAGACGGGGTTCCCGTCCTTGTAGCAGGAACGCCGGGCTGTACCCGGTGGTTTCCGAGACACTGGAGTTGACGGCGAGGGTCAGCTCCGGGAGCAGGTTGTCCCAGCTACTCTGTTCCATCCCCACGTACTGCGAGATCATGGTCTTCACCGTCCGATTGGCCCGCTCCGTCGGGTTTTCTCGTGGGCAGTACGGGGCGGTATGTTGTAGTTCCACTCCTGCCTCCTGGAGGAACTCCCGGAAGGCTTTACTGGTGAACTGGGTACCATTGTCGCATACCATCTTCCTAGGGGCACCGAAACGCCCTAGGATTCGCTCACGGAACGCTCGTATCAGCGTCCGGGTGGTGGCTTTGCGCAATGGCACCAGCTCTACCCATTTGGTAAAGCTGTCCAGGAACACCAGCAGCATGGTGTTGCCCTCCTTGGATCGGGGCAGGGGACCCACGAAGTCCGCGCAGAGGATCCCGAAGGGTTCGTCCACCTGCCGGGTCAACATCCGGCCCGCTTGTTGTCGCTGCTCCGCTTTGTACTTCTGGCACGGGATACACTGTCGGACATGTCTCTTGACATCCCGAAACATGCCCGGCCAGTAATACTTTTGGGAGATTCGCAAGATGGTCTTGCGAACTCCCAGATGGCCCGCCGTGGGGGCGTCGTGACACTCCTGAAGAATCTTCGCCCGATTCTCGGCCGCAACACAGAGTTTCCACGGGACGTGGTCCTCGTCGTCTGGGCGGTGTCCGAGATGGCGATATAACTCCCCGTTCTCCACGACGTAGTCCGGGAACTTCTGTGGGTCTCCTCGGACTTCGGCGAGTTTGTGGCGGAGCCACTTGCAGCGGGTCTCTTCCGTGTCCAGGCGTTGCAAGTGTTCCAGCGGCTGTCGAGATAGCGCGTCTGCGACGACGTTATACTTCCCCCGCCGGTAATGGACGTCGAACTGGTACTGCTGCAGCTCCAGCGCCCACCTGGCTATCCGTCCGGTCGGGTTTTCGATGTGATCCAGCCACTTCAGAGCCAGATGGTCCGTGATCACATCGAACCCCTCGAGGTAACACCGGAGTTTCCGGATTCCCCAGACGATAGCCAGGCACTCCTTCTCCGTGGGAGAGTAGTTGAGCTCCGCGGCGTCGAGCTTCCTGCTGACGTAGGCGATGACTCGCTCCTGGCCGTCCACCTCCTGGGTGAGAACTCCTCCCAGCCCATAGTTGCTGGCGTCCGTCTGCAGCGTCATCTTCACTGAAAAGTCCGGGCATGCCAGCACCGGCGCGTCGGTCAGGAGTTGCTTGAGCAGCTCGAACGACTCCTGCTGTTCCGGGCCCCATTGCCATCGCTGACTCTTCTTGAGAAGGTTGGTCATCGGCTGGACAACGGCCGAAAAGTTGGGCACAAACCTCCGGTACCACGACGCCATGCCGAGGCATCGCCGGAGTTCCTTGAGAGTAGTCGGGGGGGTCAAATTCCGCACCGCCGCTACTTTCTCTGGGTCTGTGTGGATGCCCTGATCGCTGATCACATGACCCAGATACGCGATCTTCCGCTTGAAGAACGCACACTTCTCCTGGTTAATCCGGAGATTCGCTTGCCGGAGTCGCTCCAAGACCCTGCGTAAATTGCACATGTGCTCTTCCAGGCTGGCCCCTACCACGATGATGTCATCGAGGTACGCAAAGGCATAGGGGTCCAGCTCCGGCCCGATCACGCTGTCCAGAGCGCGCTGGAAGGTGGCTGGGGCCGAATGGAGGCCGAATGGCATGACTCTCCACTGGAAGAGGCCGCGTCCGGGGACGGTGAACGCCGTGCATGCTCGGCTCTCTCGTTCCATTGGAATCTGCCAATACCCGTTGCGCAGATCCAAGGTGGAGATAAACTTCGCGTTCCGCAGCCGTTCGAGGATGTGGTTGATACGCGGCAGCGGATACGCGTCCGGGACGGACTTCGCGTTCAACTGCCGGTAATCCACGCACATCCTCCATTTGCCCGTCTTCTTCCGCACTAGTACTAACGGGGCGCTGTGCGGGCTACGCGACGGCTCGATGCATTCTTGTCGGAGCAGGTCGTCGACCTGTTCATCGATGATTTGCTGCATGGCAGGGTTCTTTGGGTAATAGCGTTGCTTGATCGGCCGATCGTCACGCATGGTGATGCGATGTTCGGCGATGTTGGCTACCCCCGTCATCCCCTCGAATGGAGCTAGTTGTTCCTCCAGGAACAACCGTATCCGCTGGTCATCCTTGCTTTCCGGGGCTGGTTCCGATGAGTCTTCCCGAAGGTTTTCTGCCGGTTGTTCCCCCGGGGTCTCCCCTAGGTCCCCGTTGTTGGGGTTGGGGCTCAGGCTGTGGCGGCTCCTCGCATTGTACAGGCGGCTCGGGGCCGGTTTCCTCCTGGTATTCCTTGTGTTGCATCATCTCGTGCCGGGGTTCCTCGTAATGGTCCCCGTCCGGCCGAGTCTCCTCCGTGGCGCCCCTGGGGAGGGTCAGACTGGCGTTTCCACACCGGATGGTGGTGCCGATTTCCCGGAGGAAATCCATTCCCAGAATAAGGGGCTCCAGCATCGCCGGCATCACGAGAAGGGGAACTCGCGCGGCCTTCCCGGCCAAGGTGATTTCGGCCTGGAGTAGTTGCCGAATCTCTACCCTCGAGGTGTCCGCCAGATTAATCTGGGTCCGAACCTCTCGAATTTCGTGGGCTTGGCCCACCGCATCGGCCACTTCTCGGCTGATAAAACTCCTCGACGCTCCGGTGTCGAGCGTAGCCAACCGGGCGCCTCCCCCGATCATCACCTCGGCGGCTATTCTCCCTCGCTCGACTTTTAGTTGCGGTCCCCGCGGGGGGTCGAGGGGGAATTGGTCCCCGACGGACTCCGCCGGTCGTGGGGACCGTGCCCGTTTCCCGGCTGGGTCCGACGACAGCAGTCCACTGTCCGGACGTTTCGTCGCCCACAATCCCAGCAGAACCACTGCCGGGGGTTCTGGCACTCTCGCCCGAAATGCCCTGGTTCCCCACAGTTCGAACACGCGTTACGTACGTCGTGGACACGTTCGGCTTCCGGAGCCGAGACCCGGTTGACCTGGGCGGACCCTTGAGTCGGACACTCGACAGGTGTACGGAACGGGTTCCGTGGCTTCGGTGGCTCGGGGAAGCGTACCTCCCTTCGGCTGGGTACGGGTTCGCGGAAGTGCACCTCGTACCGGGGAGTAGGGTGTGCGCGCTGTCGGTCGGCGCTCCGCTGCTTCACCACCTCGTACTCCGTGGCCAGCTGGGCCAGTTCGCCGATGCTCCGGAAGTCGCTCCGCCGGATGTACATCTGGTACTCCGGGGCGACGTTCTCGTAGAGCCGGTCGAGCTCTTGGGCCTCCGAGTATCCAGCGTGGCGCATCAGGACTCGCAAGTCGAGCATGTAGTCCTTGAAGGCCTCAGCCTCCATCTGCTCGCGACTCCGGATCTGATCGTCCAATCGCTGGAGATACCGCGGCGGGAGGAAGAATTCCAGAAACTCCCGCCGGAAGGTGGTCCAGTCAGCCCCTTGGAGGCGGCTGGTCTGGAACCATTTCTCCGCGCGGCCGACGAGTAACTCGGCCATGGCGCGGGGGAGCGTCTCCAGGTTGATCCCGTAGGAGAGAGCGCGGCTCTCGACCTGTTCCATGAAGGCCAGGGGGTCAGTATGCCCATCATACTGCAGCCCCCACTTGCGGATTCGCTCCGGGACACATGAAAACTCCCGGTGGAGTCTCTCGGGGCTTCGTTCTGCTGGGGTAGCCCTAGCGGCCTCGGGAGGCGTGGGACGGGTGTATGCAATAGTCGGGGTACGGCGTATGCTGGCCGTAGGCGAACTAGTAGTCGCGGGGGTCGGGTCGCGGGGAGCGGAGAGGCTCCGAGCCGGGGCCTTGGTGTCGCCAGATGGCGCGGGACTGGCCGTCCGGGCGGGGAATTGCCTCTCTAGGTCTGCGAGCCGTGACCAGACCTCCTGGGTCTGGTCGGTTTCCCTCAATAGGGCGGCGAAATTTCGTCGCAGCTTGTCGACGGTACCGTCGGCGGAAAACCCGAACTCCTCGGCAAAGGCCAAGAGTTCCCCCTTATTCCGGTGGTAAATCCACCGTACTCCTACCCCGGGATTCTTATTCTTACGAGGAACGGACTCACCAGGACTCTGATCTCCGTTCATGTTGGATGGTTGCTGTTATTGCTGTGCTGGTCCGTTGACAAAGGCGTGGGCGTCTGGTTGTTGTTCCAGGTTCACTATTTTGGTTTTCACTTTGTTTTGTTTAGGTTTTGTTTCTCGACGGGTTATTATGTATATTTATTTTCTTATATATATAAATATTTATTTTTAATTATAATTATTTATTTTTAATTATAATTAGGTATTTTAATTATAATTATTTATTTTTAATTATAATTAGTTATTTTAATTATAATTATTTATTTTAATTATAATTATTTATTTTCAATTATAATTATTTATTTTTCAATTATAATTATTTATAGTTCCACTCGCGTTGGTGTATTCGGAAGGCTGTGCGGACAGTGCACCCGAGGAGAAAGGATACACGGAAAAGTAAAAAGATTGGAGATTTTTTTTTTTTTTTTTTTTTTTTTTTTTTGGTTGGTTGGCGTTTCGCTTACGACCGTTCCGAACGTCTTCCGTCTGAAATCGGCCGCGTTTTCAAAAAAAACGAAATTTTGAGGTTAGGCCCACTTTTCACGGATGCTATTTTTCCGGGCTTTTATCCCTATCCTTGTCCCTGTTCGGGCGCCACTTGTAATGAACCTCTGGCCAGGATAATCCTCAGTCGTGTCCAGGAAGGATCATACAAGACATTTGTATGTTGGGACAAGGAGTTGTGTTGGAAATTTCGTTACTCAGTGAATCCTAACCTGAAATCATAGCGGGTTTCCGAAATCGAAACGCTAAGTACGGCCCCGGGCGGCCCGGAGAGGAGTATAGAGCGGATAGGTGCGGAGAAGTGGAGGAGGAGATCCCGACGGAGTCGGTAGGGCGGACTCCGGTGATAACCCTGGAGGCGGCGAAAGGGGACTCAGTGGCGGCGCCGTTGGTGAAAACCTCGCGGCTGCTGGGGAGAACGTCTCCGGTGAAAACCGTGGAGCAGCCGAAAGGAGTTGGTTCCGGTTAAAATACCGCGGAGCCGATGGGAAGGGGATCGTCTCCGGCAAATACCTTGGAGCCGGTGGAAAGAAGGGCGTAGGAGGAACGCGGGGAGGGTAGTGGGGCCCTAGAACCTAGGAAAGAAACCCACCCGAAGAGAGAGAGGCGACTTGAGGCTTTCCTTAATCAAGAATGCACTTTTATTCGCAGAAATTATGTTAAGACTAAATACACAGGCACGCAGAAATCTACGGTGGGCCGAGGAGGGCGATTCGCGGGTATAAAGAGACGGAAAGGAAGGGCTTGAGGATATGTGAAATGGACTTACGTGCAACTTACACCAACCAGGAAAAAAGGAGTGACCGTGGCTGGGCGTAAGGCGGTGACGTAGTCCCGGTGAACGCGGACGCGGTGGCTAGTGTGGGCGTGGCGGCCCCGGCGGGCTCGTGGTCACGGGCACTGACACCGACTCTGCCGGCGGCACTGGCGAGAGGGGTGATTTGCGGCGGCTGCGCGTTGGCGTAGGTCGCGGCCGGCGTCACGTACGCGGCGGCACACGGGCGGTGAGACCAGCGGCGTGGCGGCTGCGCACGGGCGGTGGACGGCTCGGCGGCGTAGGGCACTCGATCGCGTCTTGGCACTGCCGATGGCACTGGCAGGCAACGGACACTGTCGATGGGGGGGGGCGTCGCGGTGACGGGCGACGGCAGCAGGACTGTTTGCTGGGCGCGATTACGTTAGCAGCAGTGGCGCGGCGGCACTCTGTGTAACGTGGGCGGGCAAAGGAACGCGGCGGACGTCGGTTAGAGCGGAACGGGGACACGTGCTTGTCAGATGATGCGCTGGTAACCAAAGAGAGTTTTCACAGGCACGTGCTGCCTTTTTATAGTCACAAGTAAACAACTCCTGAATAACGGGGCCCGCCAACATAACGGAGTTTTTGAGCTTTCCGTATGACCGTCCGCGCGGTGGTTATCGATCGTGGGTCTAGTATTAATCGGTGGTGGGTCTAATATTAATCGGTGGTGGATCTAATATTAATCGGTGGTGGATCTAATATTAATCGGTGGTGGATCTAATATTAATCGGTGGTGGATCTAGTATTAATCGGTGGTGGATCTAATATTAATTATAGCTAAAACTTATCAGTAGAACAATATATACTAGGAAAACATTCGGATAGTATTTATATATTTATTACTATAATTAAATTATAATTAAATAGTAAAAATACTATGTATATTTGTGCGCCTCTTAGGGGAGGCGTCACAATATCATCTTTCCGATTTGAAATTAGCACGTTTTTGGCCAAGTTATAGAAAACTTATAATGGAAAATTTTATATAATGTAATTTGATTTAATTTAAAATTCTTGTATGCAGAGTTGTTAGCTGTTAATAACTAGCATATAACAGCTTTCCGATTTGAAATTAGCACGTTTTTGGTCAAGTTATAAATAATTTATAATTGAAAATTTTATATGATGGATTTTGATTTAAATTAAAAATGCTTGTATGCAGAGTTGTTAGCTGTTAAAAACTAGCATATATCAGCTTTCCGATTTGAAATTAGCACGTTTTTGGACAAGTTATAGAAAACTTATAATGGAAAATTTTATATAATGGAATTTGATTTAAATTTAAAATTCATGTACGCAGAGTTGTTAGATGTTAAAAACTAGCATATAACAGCTTTCGGATTCGAAATTAGCACGTTTTTGGCCAAGTTATAAATAATTTATTATTGAAAATTTTATATGATGGATTTTGATTTAAATTAAAAATGCTTGTATGCAGAGTTGTTAGCTGTTAAAAACTAGCATGTATCAGCTTTCCGATTTGAAATTAGCACGTTTTTGGACAAGTTATAGAAAACTTATAATGGAAAATTTTATATAATGGAATTTGATTTAAATTTAAAATTCATGTACGCAGAGTTGTTAGATGTTAAAAACTAGCATATAACAGCTTTCGGATTCGAAATTAGCACGTTTTTGGCCAAGTTATACCAAAATTTATAATGGAAAATTTTATATAATAGATGTTGATTTAAATTAAAAATGCTTAAATGCAGAGTTGTTAGCTGTTAAAAACTAGCATACATCAGCTTTCCGAATTGAAATTATCACGTTTTTGGCCAAGTATAGAAAACTTATAATGGAAAATGTTATATCAAGTAATTTGATTTAAATTTAAAATGCTTGTATGCAGAGTTTTTATCTGTTAAAAACTAGCATATATCAGCTTTCCGACTTGAAATTAGCACGTTTTTGGCCAAGTTATAAATAATTTATAATTGAAAATTTTATATGATGGATTTTGATTTAAATTAAAAATGCTTGTATGCAGAGTTGTTAGCTGTTAAAAACTAGCATATATCATCTTTCCGATTTGAAATTAGCACGTTTTTGGCCAAGTTATAGAAAACTTATAATGGAAAATTTTATATAATGTAATTTGATTTAATTTAAAATTCTTGTATGCAGAGTTGTTAGCTGTTTAACTAGCATATAACAGCTTTCCGATTTGAAATTAGCACGTTTTTGGTCAAGTTATAAATAATTTATAATTGAAAATTTTATATGATGGTTTTGATTTAAATTAAAAATGCTTGTATGCAGAGTTGTTAGCTGTTAAAAACTAGCATATATCAGCTTTCCGATTTGAAATTAGCACGTTTTTGGACAAGTTATAGAAAACTTATAATGGAAAATTTTATATAATGGAATTTGATTTAAATTTAAAATTCATGTACGCAGAGGTGTTAGATGTTAAAAACTAGCATATAACAGCTTTCGGATTCGAAATTAGCACGTTTTTGGCCAAGTTATAAATAATTTATTATTGAAAATTTTATATGATGGATTTTGATTTAAATTAAAAATGCTTGTATGCAGAGTTGTTAGCTGTTAAAAACTAGCATATATCAGCTTTCCGATTTGAAATTAGCACGTTTTTGGCCAAGTTATAGAAAACTTATAAGGAAAATTTTATATAATGGAATTTGATTTAAATTTAAAATTCATGTACGCAGAGTTGTTAGATGTTAAAAACTAGCATATAACAGCTTTCGGATTCGAAATTAGCACGTTTTTGGCCAAGTTATAAATAATTTATTATTGAAAATTATAATTATAATTATTTATTTTAATTATAATTATTTATTTTCAATTATAATTATTTATTTTTCAATTATAATTATTTATAGTTCCACTCGCGTTGGTGTATTCGGAAGGCTGTGCGGACAGTGCACCCGAGGAGAAAGGATACACGGAAAAGTAAAAAGATTGGAGATTTTTTTTTTTTTTTTTTTTTTTTTTTTGGTTGGTTGGCGTTTCGCTTACGACCGTTCCGAACGTCTTCCGTCTGAAATCGGCCGCGTTTTCAAAAAAAACGAAATTTTGAGGTTAGGCCCACTTTTCACGGATGCTATTTTTCCGGGCTTTTATCCCTATCCTTGTCCCTGTTCGGGCGCCACTTGTAATGAACCTCTGGCCAGGATAATCCTCAGTCGTGTCCAGGAAGGATCATACAAGACATTTGTATGTTGGGACAAGGAGTTGTGTTGGAAATTTCGTTACTCAGTGAATCCTAACCTGAAATCATAGCGGGTTTCCGAAATCGAAACGCTAAGTACGGCCCCGGGCGGCCCGGAGAGGAGTATAGAGCGGATAGGTGCGGAGAAGTGGAGGAGGAGATCCCGACGGAGTCGGTAGGGCGGACTCCGGTGATAACCCTGGAGGCGGCGAAAGGGGACTCAGTGGCGGCGCCGTTGGTGAAAACCTCGCGGCTGCTGGGGAGAACGTCTCCGGTGAAAACCGTGGAGCAGCCGAAAGGAGTTGGTTCCGGTTAAAATACCGCGGAGCCGATGGGAAGGGGATCGTCTCCGGCAAATACCTTGGAGCCGGTGGAAAGAAGGGCGTAGGAGGAACGCGGGGAGGGTAGTGGGGCCCTAGAACCTAGGAAAGAAACCCACCCGAAGAGAGAGAGGCGACTTGAGGCTTTCCTTAATCAAGAATGCACTTTTATTCGCAGAAATTATGTTAAGACTAAATACACAGGCACGCAGAAATCTACGGTGGGCCGAGGAGGGCGATTCGCGGGTATAAAGAGACGGAAAGGAAGGGCTTGAGGATATGTGAAATGGACTTACGTGCAACTTACACCAACCAGGAAAAAAGGAGTGACCGTGGCTGGGCGTAAGGCGGTGACGTAGTCCCGGTGAACGCGGACGCGGTGGCTAGTGTGGGCGTGGCGGCCCCGGCGGGCTCGTGGTCACGGGCACTGACACCGACTCTGCCGGCGGCACTGGCGAGAGGGGTGATTTGCGGCGGCTGCGCGTTGGCGTAGGTCGCGGCCGGCGTCACGTACGCGGCGGCACACGGGCGGTGAGACCAGCGGCGTGGCGGCTGCGCACGGGCGGTGGACGGCTCGGCGGCGTAGGGCACTCGATCGCGTCTTGGCACTGCCGATGGCACTGGCAGGCAACGGACACTGTCGATGGGGGGGGGCGTCGCGGTGACGGGCGACGGCAGCAGGACTGTTTGCTGGGCGCGATTACGTTAGCAGCAGTGGCGCGGCGGCACTCTGTGTAACGTGGGCGGGCAAAGGAACGCGGCGGACGTCGGTTAGAGCGGAACGGGGACACGTGCTTGTCAGATGATGCGCTGGTAACCAAAGAGAGTTTTCACAGGCACGTGCTGCCTTTTTATAGTCACAAGTAAACAACTCCTGAATAACGGGGCCCGCCAACATAACGGAGTTTTTGAGCTTTCCGTATGACCGTCCGCGCGGTGGTTATCGATCGTGGGTCTAGTATTAATCGGTGGTGGGTCTAATATTAATCGGTGGTGGATCTAATATTAATCGGTGGTGGATCTAATATTAATCGGTGGTGGATCTAATATTAATCGGTGGTGGATCTAGTATTAATCGGTGGTGGATCTAATATTAATTATAGCTAAAACTTATCAGTAGAACAATATATACTAGGAAAACATTCGGATAGTATTTATATATTTATTACTATAATTAAATTATAATTAAATAGTAAAAATACTATGTATATTTGTGCGCCTCTTAGGGGAGGCGTCACAATATCATCTTTCCGATTTGAAATTAGCACGTTTTTGGCCAAGTTATAGAAAACTTATAATGGAAAATTTTATATAATGTAATTTGATTTAATTTAAAATTCTTGTATGCAGAGTTGTTAGCTGTTAATAACTAGCATATAACAGCTTTCCGATTTGAAATTAGCACGTTTTTGGTCAAGTTATAAATAATTTATAATTGAAAATTTTATATGATGGATTTTGATTTAAATTAAAAATGCTTGTATGCAGAGTTGTTAGCTGTTAAAAACTAGCATATATCAGCTTTCCGATTTGAAATTAGCACGTTTTTGGACAAGTTATAGAAAACTTATAATGGAAAATTTTATATAATGGAATTTGATTTAAATTTAAAATTCATGTACGCAGAGTTGTTAGATGTTAAAAACTAGCATATAACAGCTTTCGGATTCGAAATTAGCACGTTTTTGGCCAAGTTATAAATAATTTATTATTGAAAATTTTATATGATGGATTTTGATTTAAATTAAAAATGCTTGTATGCAGAGTTGTTAGCTGTTAAAAACTAGCATGTATCAGCTTTCCGATTTGAAATTAGCACGTTTTTGGACAAGTTATAGAAAACTTATAATGGAAAATTTTATATAATGGAATTTGATTTAAATTTAAAATTCATGTACGCAGAGTTGTTAGATGTTAAAAACTAGCATATAACAGCTTTCGGATTCGAAATTAGCACGTTTTTGGCCAAGTTATACCAAAATTTATAATGGAAAATTTTATATAATAGATGTTGATTTAAATTAAAAATGCTTAAATGCAGAGTTGTTAGCTGTTAAAAACTAGCATACATCAGCTTTCCGAATTGAAATTATCACGTTTTTGGCCAAGTATAGAAAACTTATAATGGAAAATGTTATATCAAGTAATTTGATTTAAATTTAAAATGCTTGTATGCAGAGTTTTTATCTGTTAAAAACTAGCATATATCAGCTTTCCGACTTGAAATTAGCAGGTTTTTGGCCAAGTTATAAATAATTTATAATTGAAAATTTTATATGATGGATTTTGATTTAAATTAAAAATGCTTGTATGCAGAGTTGTTAGCTGTTAAAAACTAGCATATATCATCTTTCCGATTTGAAATTAGCACGTTTTTGGCCAAGTTATAGAAAACTTATAATGGAAAATTTTATATAATGTAATTTGATTTAATTTAAAATTCTTGTATGCAGAGTTGTTAGCTGTTTAACTAGCATATAACAGCTTTCCGATTTGAAATTAGCACGTTTTTGGTCAAGTTATAAATAATTTATAATTGAAAATTTTATATGATGGTTTTGATTTAAATTAAAAATGCTTGTATGCAGAGTTGTTAGCTGTTAAAAACTAGCATATATCAGCTTTCCGATTTGAAATTAGCACGTTTTTGGACAAGTTATAGAAAACTTATAATGGAAAATTTTATATAATGGAATTTGATTTAAATTTAAAATTCATGTACGCAGAGGTGTTAGATGTTAAAAACTAGCATATAACAGCTTTCGGATTCGAAATTAGCACGTTTTTGGCCAAGTTATAAATAATTTATTATTGAAAATTTTATATGATGGATTTTGATTTAAATTAAAAATGCTTGTATGCAGAGTTGTTAGCTGTTAAAAACTAGCATATATCAGCTTTCCGATTTGAAATTAGCACGTTTTTGGCCAAGTTATAGAAAACTTATAATGGAAAATTTTATATAATGGAATTTGATTTAAATTTAAAATTCATGTACGCAGAGTTGTTAGATGTTAAAAACTAGCATATAACAGCTTTCGGATTCGAAATTAGCACGTTTTTGGCCAAGTTATAAATAATTTATTATTGAAAATTTTATATGATGGATTTTGATTTAAATTAAAAATGCTTGTATGCAGAGTTGTTAGCTGTTAAAAACTAGCATATATCAGCTTTCCGATTTGAAATTAGCACGTTTTTGGCCAAGTTATAGAAAACTTATAATGGAAAATTTTATATAATGTAATTTGATTTAAATTTAAAATTCTTGTATGCAGAGTTGTTAGCTGTTAAAAACTAGCATATATCAGCTTTCCGATTCGAAATTAGCACGTTTTTGGCCAAGTTATACCAAAATTTATAATGGAAAATTTTATATAATAGATGTTGATTTAAATTAAAAATGCTTAAATGCAGAGTTGTTAGCTGTTAAAAACTAGCATATATCAGCTTTCCGAATTGAAATTAGCACGTTTTTGGCCAAGTTATAGAAAACTTATAATGGAAAATTTTATATAAAGTAATTTGATTTAAATTTAAAATTCTTATATGCAGAGTTTTTAGCTGTTAAAAACTAGCATATATCAGCTTTCCGATTCGAAATTAGCACGTTTTTGGTCAAGTTAAAAATAATTTATAATTGAAAATTTTATATGATGGATTTTGATTTAAATTAAAATGCTTGTATGCAGAGTTGTTAGCTGTTAAAAACTAGCATATATCAGCTTTCCGATTTGAAATTAGCACGTTTTTGGCCAAGTTATAGAAAACTTATAATGGAAAATTCTATATAATGGAATTTGATTTAAATTTAAAATTCATGTACGCAGAGTTGTTAGATGTTAAAAACTAGCATATAACAGCTTTCGGATTCGAAATTAGCACGTTTTTGGCCAAGTTATAAATAATTTATAATTGAAAATTTTATATGATGGATTTTGATTTAAATTAAAAATGCTTGTATGCAGAGTTGTTAGCTGTTAAAAACTAGCATATATCAGCTTTCCGATTTGAAATTAGCACGTTTTTGGCCAAGTTATAGAAAACTTATAATGGAAAATTCTATATAATGGAATTTGATTTAAATTTAAAATTCATGTATGCAGAGTTTTTATCTGTTAAAAACTAGCATATATCAGCTTTCCGACTTGAAATTAGCACGTTTTTGGCCAAGTTATAGAAAACTTATAATGGAAAATTCTATATAATGTAATTTGATTTAAATTTAAAATTCTTGTATGCAGAGTTGTTAGCTGTTAATAACTAGCATATAACAGCTTTCCGATTCGAAATTAGCACGTTTTTGGTCAAGTTATAAATAATTTATAATTGAAAATTTTATATGATGGATTTTGATTTAAATTAAAAATGCTTGTATGCAGAGTTGTTAGCTGTTAAAAACTAGCATATATCAGCTTTCCGATTTGAAATTAGCACGTTTTTGGCCAAGTTATAGAAAACTTATAATGGAAAATTTTATATAATGGAATTTGATTTAAATTTAAAATTCTTGTATGCAGAGTTGTTAGCTGTTAAAAACTAGCATATATCAGCTTTCCGATTCGAAATTAGCACGTTTTTGGCCAAGTTATACCAAAATTTATAATGGAAAATTTTATATAATAGATGTTGATTTAAATTAAAAATGCTTGTATGCAGAGTTGTTAGCTGTTAAAAACTAGCATATATCAGCTTTCCGATTTGAAATTAGCACGTTTTTGGTCAAGTTATAAATAATTTATAATTGAAAATTTTATATGATGGATTTTGATTTAAATTAAAAATACTTGTATGCAGAGTTGTTAGCTGTTAAAAACTAGCATATATCAGCTTTCCGATTTGAAATTAGCACGTTTTTGGCCAAGTTATAGAAAACTTATAATGGAAAATTCTATATAATGGAATTTGATTTAAATTTAAAATTCATGTATGCAGAGTTTTTATCTGTTAAAAACTAGCATATATCAGCTTTCCGATTTGAAATTAGCACGTTTTTGGCCAAGTTATAGAAAACTTATAATGGAAAATTTTATATAATGTAATTTGATTTAATTTAAAATTCTTGTATGCAGAGTTGTTAGCTGTTAATAACTAGCATATAACAGCTTTCCGATTTGAAATTAGCACGTTTTTGGGCAAGTTATAAATAATTTATAATTGAAAATTTTATATGATGGATTTTGATTTAAATTAAAAATGCTTGTATGCAGAGTTGTTAGCTGTTAAAAACTAGCATAGAACAGCTTTCCGATTTGAAATTAGCACGTTTTTGGACAAGTTATAGAAAACTTATAATGGAAAATTTTATATAATGGAATTTGATTTAAATTTAAAATTCATGTACGCAGAGTTGTTAGATGTTAAAAACTAGCATATAACAGCTTTCGGATTCGAAATTAGCACGTTTTTGGCCAAGTTATAAATAATTTATAATTGAAAATTTTATATGATGGATTTTGATTTAAATTAAAAATGCTTGTATGCAGAGTTGTTAGCTGTTAAAAACTAGCATATATCAGCTTTCCGATTTGAAATTAGCACGTTTTTGGCCAAGTTATAGAAAACTTATAATGGAAAATTTTATATAATGTAATTTGATTTAAATTTAAAATTCTTGTATGCAGAGTTGTTAGCTGTTAAAAACTAGCATATAACAGCTTTCCGATTTGAAATTAGCACGTTTTTGGTCAAGTTATAAATAATTTATAATTGAAAATTTTATATAATGGATTTTGATTTAAATTAAAAATGCTTGTATGCAGAGTTGTTAGCTGTTAAAAACTAGCATATATCAGCTTTCCGATTTGAAATTAGCACGTTTTTGGCCAAGTTATAGAAAACTTATAATGGAAAATTTTATATAATGTAATTTGATTTAAATTTAAAATTCTTGTATGCAGAGTTGTTAGCTGTTAAAAACTAGCATATATCAGCTTTCCGATTTGAAATTAGCACGTTTTTGGCCAAGTTATACCAAAATTTATAATGGAAAATTTTATATAATAGATGTTGATTTAAATTAAAAATGCTTGTATGCAGAGTTGTTAGCTGTTAAAAACTAGCATATATCAGCTTTCCGATTTGAAATTAGCACGTTTTTGGCCAAGTTATAGAAAACTTATAATGGAAAATTTTATATAATAGTAATTTGATTTAAATTTAAAATTCTTGTATGCAGAGTTGTTAGCTGTTAAAAACTAGCATATATCAGCTTTCCGATTTGAAATTAGCACGTTTTTGGCCAAGTTATAAATAATTTATAATTGAAAATTTTATATGATGGATTTTGATTTAAATTAAAAATGCTTGTATGCAGAGTTGTTAGCTGTTAAAAACTAGCATATATCAGCTTTCCGATTTGAAATTAGCACGTTTTTGGCCAAGTTATAGAAAACTTATAATGGAAAATTCTATATAATGGAATTTGATTTAAATTTAAAATTCATGTATGCAGAGTTTTTAGCTGTTAAAAACTAGCATATATCAGCTTTCCGATTTGAAATTAGCACGTTTTTGGCCAAGTTATAGAAAACTTATAATGGAAAATTTTATATAATGTAATTTGATTTAAATTTAAAATTCTTGTATGCAGAGTTGTTAGCTGTTAAAAACTAGCATATATCAGCTTTCCGATTTGAAATTAGCACGTTTTTGGACAAGTTATAGAAAACTTATAATGGAAAATTTTATATAATGGAATTTGATTTAAATTTAAAATTCATGTATGCAGAGTTTTTAGCTGTTAAAAACTAGCATATATCAGCTTTCCGACTTGAAATTAGCACGTTTTTGGCCAAGTTATAGAAAACTTATAATGGAAATTTCTATATAATGTAATTTGATTTAAATTTAAAATTCTTGTATGCAGAGTTGTTAGCTGTTAATAACTAGCATATAACAGCTTTCCGATTTGAAATTAGCACGTTTTTGGCCAAGTTATAAATAATTTATAATGGAAAATTTTATATAATGGATTTTGATTTAAATTAAAAATGCTTGTATGCAGAGTTGTTAGCTGTTAAAAACTAGCATATATCAGCTTTCCGATTTGAAATTAGCACGTTTTTGGCCAAGTTATAGAAAACTTATAATGGAAAATTTTATATAATGGAATTTGATTTAAATTTAAAATTCATGTATGCAGAGTTTTTAGCTGTTAAAAACTAGCATATATCAGCTTTCCGATTTGAAATTAGCACGTTTTTGGCCAAGTTATAGAAAACTTATAATGGAAAATTTTATATAATGGAATTTGATTTAAATTTAAAATTCTTGTATGCAGAGTTGTTAGCTGTTAAAAACTAGCATATATCAGCTTTCCGATTTGAAATTAGCACGTTTTTGGCCAAGTTATACCAAAATTTATAATGGAAAATTTTATATAATAGATGTTGATTTAAATTAAAAATGCTTGTATGCAGAGTTGTTAGCTGTTAAAAACTAGCATATATCAGCTTTCCGATTTGAAATTAGCACGTTTTTGGCCAAGTTATAGAAAACTTATAATGGAAAATTTTATATAATAGAATTTGATTTAAATTTAAAATTCTTGTATGCAGAGTTGTTAGCTGTTAAAAACTAGCATATATCAGCTTTCCGATTTGAAATTAGCACGTTTTTGGCCAAGTTATAAAAAATTTATAATGGAAAATTTTATATGATGGATTTTGATTTAAATTAAAAATGCTTGTATGCAGAGTTGTTAGCTGTTAAAAACTAGCATATATCAGCTTTCCGATTTGAAATTAGCACGTTTTTGGCCAAGTTATAGAAAACTTATAATGGAAAATTCTATATAATGGAATTTGATTTAAATTTAAAATTCATGTATGCAGAGTTGTTAGCTGTTAAAAACTAGCATATATCAGCTTTCCGATTTGAAATTAGCACGTTTTTGGCCAAGTTATAGAAAACTTATAATGGAAAATTTTATATAATGTAGATGTTGATTTAAATTTAAAATGCTTGTATGCAGAGTTGTTAGCTGTTAAAAACTAGCATATATCAGCTTTCCGATTTGAAATTAGCACGTTTTTGGACAAGTTATAGAAAACTTATAATGGAAAATTCTATATAATGGAATTTGATTTAAATTTAAAATTCATGTATGCAGAGTTTTTAGCTGTTAAAAACTAGCATATATCAGCTTTCCGATTTGAAATTAGCACGTTTTTGGCCAAGTTATAGAAAACTTATAATGGAAAATTTCTATATAATGGAATTTGATTTAAATTTAAAATGCTTGTATGCAGAGTTGTTAGCTGTTAAAAACTAGCATATATCAGCTTTCCGATTTGAAATTAGCACGTTTTTGGCCAAGTTATAGAAAACTTATAATGGAAAATTCTATATAATGGAATTTGATTTAAATTTAAAATTCATGTATGCAGAGTTTTTAGCTGTTAAAAACTAGCATATATCAGCTTTCCGATTTGAAATTAGCACGTTTTTGGCCAAGTTATAGAAAACTTATAATGGAAAATTTTATATAATGGATTTTGATTTAAATTTAAAATGCTTGTATGCAGAGTTGTTAGCTGTTAAAAACTAGCATATATCAGCTTTCCGATTTGAAATTAGCACGTTTTTGGCCAAGTTATACCAAAATTTATAATGGAAAATTTTATATAATAGATGTTGATTTAAATTAAAAATGCTTGTATGCAGAGTTGTTAGCTGTTAAAAACTAGCATATATCAGCTTTCCGATTTGAAATTAGCACGTTTTTGGCCAAGTTATAGAAAACTTATAATGGAAAATTTTATATAATGTAATTTGATTTAAATTTAAAATTCTTGTATGCAGAGTTGTTAGCTGTTAAAAACTAGCATATATCAGCTTTCCGATTTGAAATTAGCACGTTTTTGGCCAAGTTATAAATAATTTATAATTGAAAATTTTATATGATGGATTTTGATTTAAATTAAAAATGCTTGTATGCAGAGTTGTTAGCTGTTAAAAACTAGCATATATCAGCTTTCCGATTTGAAATTAGCACGTTTTTGGCCAAGTTATAGAAAACTTATAATGGAAAATTCTATATAATGGAATTTGATTTAAATTTAAAATTCATGTATGCAGAGTTTTTAGCTGTTAAAAACTAGCATATATCAGCTTTCCGATTTGAAATTAGCACGTTTTTGGCCAAGTTATAGAAAACTTATAATGGAAAATTTTATATAATAGATGTTGATTTAAATTTAAAATGCTTGTATGCAGAGTTGTTAGCTGTTAAAAACTAGCATATATCAGCTTTCCGATTTGAAATTAGCACGTTTTTGGACAAGTTATAGAAAACTTATAATGGAAAATTTTATATAATGGAATTTGATTTAAATTTAAAATTCTTGTATGCAGAGTTGTTAGCTGTTAAAAACTAGCATATATCAGCTTTCCGATTTGAAATTAGCACGTTTTTGGCCAAGTTATAGAAAACTTATAATGGAAAATTTCTATATAATGGAATTTGATTTAAATTTAAAATTCTTGTATGCAGAGTTGTTAGCTGTTAAAAACTAGCATATAACAGCTTTCCGATTTGAAATTAGCACGTTTTTGGCCAAGTTATAAATAATTTATAATTGAAAATTTTATATAATGGATTTTGATTTAAATTAAAAATGCTTGTATGCAGAGTTGTTAGCTGTTAAAAACTAGCATATATCAGCTTTCCGATTTGAAATTAGCACGTTTTTGGCCAAGTTATAGAAAACTTATAATGGAAAATTCTATATAATGGAATTTGATTTAAATTTAAAATTCATGTATGCAGAGTTGTTAGCTGTTAAAAACTAGCATATATCAGCTTTCCGATTTGAAATTAGCACGTTTTTGGCCAAGTTATAGAAAACTTATAATGGAAAATTTTATATAATAGATGTTGATTTAAATTAAAAATGCTTGTATGCAGAGTTGTTAGCTGTTAAAAACTAGCATATATCAGCTTTCCGATTTGAAATTAGCACGTTTTTGGCCAAGTTATAGAAAACTTATAATGGAAAATTTTATATAATGTAATTTGATTTAAATTTAAAATTCTTGTATGCAGAGTTGTTAGCTGTTAAAAACTAGCATATATCAGCTTTCCGATTTGAAATTAGCACGTTTTTGGCCAAGTTATAAAAAATTTATAATGGAAAATTTTATATGATGGATTTTGATTTAAATTAAAAATGCTTGTATGCAGAGTTGTTAGCTGTTAAAAACTAGCATATATCAGCTTTCCGATTTGAAATTAGCACGTTTTTGGCCAAGTTATAGAAAACTTATAATGGAAAATTCTATATAATGGAATTTGATTTAAATTTAAAATTCATGTATGCAGAGTTTTTAGCTGTTAAAAACTAGCATATATCAGCTTTCCGATTTGAAATTAGCACGTTTTTGGCCAAGTTATAGAAAACTTATAATGGAAAATTTTATATAATGGATGTTGATTTAAATTAAAAATGCTTGTATGCAGAGTTGTTAGCTGTTAAAAACTAGCATATATCAGCTTTCCGATTTGAAATTAGCACGTTTTTGGCCAAGTTATACCAAAATTTATAATGGAAAATTTTATATAATAGATGTTGATTTAAATTAAAAATGCTTGTATGCAGAGTTGTTAGCTGTTAAAAACTAGCATATATCAGCTTTCCGATTTGAAATTAGCACGTTTTTGGCCAAGTTATAGAAAACTTATAATGGAAAATTTTATATAATAGATGTTGATTTAAATTTAAAATGCTTGTATGCAGAGTTGTTAGCTGTTAAAAACTAGCATATATCAGCTTTCCGATTTGAAATTAGCACGTTTTTGGACAAGTTATAGAAAACTTATAATGGAAAATTCTATATAATGGAATTTGATTTAAATTTAAAATTCATGTATGCAGAGTTTTTAGCTGTTAAAAACTAGCATATATCAGCTTTCCGATTTGAAATTAGCACGTTTTTGGCCAAGTTATAGAAAACTTATAATGGAAAATTTTATATAATGTAGATGTTGATTTAAATTAAAAATGCTTGTATGCAGAGTTGTTAGCTGTTAAAAACTAGCATATATCAGCTTTCCGATTTGAAATTAGCACGTTTTTGGCCAAGTTATAAATAATTTATAATTGAAAATTTTATATAATGGATTTTGATTTAAATTAAAAATGCTTGTATGCAGAGTTGTTAGCTGTTAAAAACTAGCATATATCAGCTTTCCGATTTGAAATTAGCACGTTTTTGGCCAAGTTATAGAAAACTTATAATGGAAAATTTTATATAATGGAATTTGATTTAAATTTAAAATTCATGTATGCAGAGTTGTTAGCTGTTAAAAACTAGCATATATCAGCTTTCCGATTTGAAATTAGCACGTTTTTGGCCAAGTTATAGAAAACTTATAATGGAAAATTTTATATAATAGTAATGTTGATTTAAATTTAAAATGCTTGTATGCAGAGTTGTTAGCTGTTAAAAACTAGCATATATCAGCTTTCCGATTTGAAATTAGCACGTTTTTGGCCAAGTTATACGAAAATTTATAATGGAAAATTTTATATAATAGATGTTGATTTAAATTAAAAATGCTTGTATGCAGAGTTGTTAGCTGTTAAAAACTAGCATATATCAGCTTTCCGATTTGAAATTAGCACGTTTTTGGCCAAGTTATAGAAAACTTATAATGGAAAATTTTATATAATGGAATGTTGATTTAAATTTAAAATGCTTGTATGCAGAGTTGTTAGCTGTTAAAAACTAGCATATATCAGCTTTCCGATTTGAAATTAGCACGTTTTTGGCCAAGTTATAGAAAACTTATAATGGAAAATTTTATATAATGGATGTTGATTTAAATTAAAAATGCTTGTATGCAGAGTTGTTAGCTGTTAAAAACTAGCATATATCAGCTTTCCGATTTGAAATTAGCACGTTTTTGGCCAAGTTATAGAAAACTTATAATGGAAAATTTTATATAATGGATGTTGATTTAAATTAAAAATGCTTGTATGCAGAGTTGTTAGCTGTTAAAAACTAGCATATATCAGCTTTCCGATTTGAAATTAGCACGTTTTTGGCCAAGTTATAGAAAACTTATAATGGAAAATTTTATATAATGGATGTTGATTTAAATTCAAAATGCTTGTATGCAGAGTTGTTAGCTGTTAAAAACTAGCATATATCAGCTTTCCGATTTGAAATTAGCACGTTTTTGGACAAGTTATAGAAAACTTATAATGGAAAATTCTATATAATGGAATTTGATTTAAATTTAAAATTCATGTATGCAGAGTTTTTAGCTGTTAAAAACTAGCATATATCAGCTTTCCGACTTGAAATTAGCACGTTTTTGGCCAAGTTATAGAAAACTTATAATGGAAAATTTTATATAATAGATGTTGATTTAAATTAAAAATGCTTGTATGCAGAGTTGTTAGCTGTTAAAAACTAGCATATATCAGCTTTCCGATTTGAAATTAGCACGTTTTTGGCCAAGTTATAGAAAACTTATAATGGAAAATTTTATATAATAGATGTTGATTTAAATTAAAAATGCTTGTATGCAGAGTTGTTAGCTGTTAAAAACTAGCATATATCAGCTTTCCGATTTGAAATTAGCACGTTTTTGGCCAAGTTATAGAAAACTTATAATGGAAAATTTTATATAATAGATGTTGATTTATAATTTATGTAATCAATAAAAATGCGTTGAATGCATGAAAGTTGATATATGTGAAAATACTATCATATATAGCTTTCCGATTTGAATATTAGCACAGTTTTAGTGGAACAAAGATATAGAAAACTTATAATTGAAAAATTTTAATTATAAAATTATTAAGTGATTTAATTAGATTTAGATTTAGATTTGCGTTAAAAAGTGTATTAGATGTTAAAAACTAGCATATATCAGCTTTCCGATTTGAAATTAGCACGTTTTTGGACAAGTTATAGAAAACTTATAATGGAAAAAATATATATGAAATTGTTGAATAAAAAATATGCTTGTATGCAGAGTTGTTAGCTGTTAAAAACTAGCATATATCAGCTTTCCGATTTGAAATTAGCACGTTTTTGGCCAAGTTATAGAAAACTTATAATGGAAAATTTTATATAATAGATGTTGATTTAAATTAAAAATGCTTGTATGCAGAGTTGTTAGCTGTTAAAAACTAGCATATATCAGCTTTCCGATTTGAAATTAGCACGTTTTTGGCCAAGTTATACCAAAATTTATAATGGAAAATTTTATATAATAGATGTTGATTTAAATTCAAAATGCTTGTATGCAGAGTTGTTAGCTGTTAAAAACTAGCATATATCAGCTTTCCGATTTGAAATTAGCACGTTTTTGGACAAGTTATAGAAAACTTATAATGGAAAATTTTATATAATGGAAAATGCTATATATTATGCATGTGAGAATGAAATGTTAAAAATAGCATATACAATTTTCGAAAATTATGATTTTTTTAAAATTTATATATAGTGTATAAATTCATGTATGCAGAGTTGTTAGCTGTTAAAAACTAGCATATATCAGCTTTCCGACTTGAAATTAGCACGTTTTTGGCCAAGTTATAGAAAACTTATAATGGAAAATTTTATATAATAGATGTTGATTTAAATTAAAAATGCTTGTATGCAGAGTTGTTAGCTGTTAAAAACTAGCATATATCAGCTTTCCGATTTAAAATTAGCACGTTTTTGGCCAAGTTATAGAAAACTTATAATGGAAAATTTTATATAATAGATGTTGATTTAAATTAAAAATGCTTGTATGCAGAGTTGTTAGCTGTTAAAAACTAGCATATATCAGCTTTCCGACTTGAAATTAGCACGTTTTTGGCCAAGTTATAGAAAACTTATAATGGAAAATTTTATATAATAGATGTTGATTTAAATTAAAAATGCTTGTATGCAGAGTTGTTAGCTGTTAAAAACTAGCATATATCAGCTTTCCGATTTGAAATTAGCACGTTTTTGGACAAGTTATAGAAAACTTATAATGGAAAATTCTATATAATGGAATTTGATTTAAATTTAAAATTCATGTATGCAGAGTTTTTAGCTGTTAAAAACTAGCATATATCAGCTTTCCGAATTGAAATTAGCACGTTTTTGGCCAAGTTATAGAAAACTTATAATGGAAAATTTTATATAATAGATGTTGATTTAAATTAAAAATGCTTGTATGCAGAGTTGTTAGCTGTTAAAAACTAGCATATATCAGCTTTCCGATTTAAAATTAGCACGTTTTTGGCCAAGTTATAGAAAACTTATAATGGAAAATTTTATATAATAGATGTTGATTTAAATTAAAAATGCTTGTATGCAGAGTTGTTAGCTGTTAAAAACTAGCATATATCAGCTTTCCGACTTGAAATTAGCACGTTTTTGGCCAAGTTATAGAAAACTTATAATGGAAAATTTTATATAATAGATGTTGATTTAAATTCAAAATGCTTGTATGCAGAGTTGTTAGCTGTTAAAAACTAGCATATATCAGCTTTCCGATTTGAAATTAGCACGTTTTTGGACAAGTTATAGAAAACGTATAATGGAAAATTCTATATAATGGAATTTGATTTAAATTTAAAATTCATGTATGCAGAGTTTTTAGCTGTTAAAAACTAGCATATATCAGCTTTCCGACTTGAAATTAGCACGTTTTTGGCCAAGTTATAGAAAACTTATAATGGAAAATTTTATATAATAGATGTTGATTTAAATTAAAAATGCTTGTATGCAGAGTTGTTAGCTGTTAAAAACTAGCATATATCAGCTTTCCGATTTAAAATTAGCACGTTTTTGGCCAAGTTATAGAAAACTTATAATGGAAAATTTTATATAATAGATGTTGATTTAAATTAAAAATGCTTGTATGCAGAGTTGTTAGCTGTTAAAAACTAGCATATATCAGCTTTCCGATTTGAAATTAGCACGTTTTTGGCCAAGTTATACCAAAATTTATAATGGAAAATTTTATATAATGGATGTTGATTTAAATTCAAAATGCTTGTATGCAGAGTTGTTAGCTGTTAAAAACTAGCATATATCAGCTTTCCGATTTGAAAGTTATAAATAATTTATAATTGAAAATTTTATATGATGGATTTTATATAATAGATGTTGATTTAAATTAAAAATGCTTGTATGCAGAGTTGTTAGCTGTTAAAAACTAGCATATATCAGCTTTCCGATTTGAAATTAGCACGTTTTTGGCCAAGTTATACCAAAATTTATAATGGAAAATTTTATATAATGGATGTTGATTTAAATTCAAAATGCTTGTATGCAGAGTTGTTAGCTGTTAAAAACTAGCATATATCAGCTTTCCGATTTGAAATTAGCACGTTTTTGGCCAAGTTATAGAAAATTTATAATTGAAAATTTTATATGATGGATTTTGATTTAAATTAAAAATGCTTGTATGAAGAGTTGTTAGCTGTTAAAAACTAGCATATATCAGCTTTCCGATTTGAAATTAGCACGTTTTTGGACAAGTTATAGAAAACTTATAATGGAAAATTCTATATAATGGAATTTGATTTAAATTTAAAATTCATGTATGCAGAGTTTTTAGCTGTTAAAAACTAGCATATATCAGCTTTCCGACTTGAAATTAGCACGTTTTTGGCCAAGTTATAGAAAACTTATAATGGAAAATTTTATATAATATATGTTGATTTAAATTAAAAATGCTTGTATGCAGAGTTGTTAGCTGTTAAAAACTAGCATATATCAGCTTTCCGATTTAAAATTAGCACGTTTTTGGCCAAGTTATAGAAAACTTATAATGGAAAATTTGATATAATAGATGTTGATTTAAATTAAAAATGCTTGTATGCAGAGTTGTTAGCTGTTAAAAACTAGCATATATCAGTGTTTAGGTGAGGGGCCGTTATGCCGCCGCTCATCTAAACTTAAGAGCGCAGCCGCGTTGAAGAGCGCATCCGCGCTGAAGAGCGCATCCGCGCTCGCCCCTCCATGCACAATCTGACTCTCTCTCTCTCTCGGGTTTTAAATGCAGCAGCCGTCGCCGATCGTCCGCTCTGGCTGTAGCGGCTTCTGTTTTCCCTTATGTTAAGCTAGCTAAGTTAGTTCAATGTATGCAGCGTAATAAAGCTGACCGGCCCTTTGAATTTTTACCACGACGCCCCCGACTTTTCCATTTTCGAGCCTCCGGGTTGGTTTCTCGTTTTGCGACGTGGGATTTCTTTTGCCTGTGCCTCCTGGAATCTTTTGCGGCAGCCTCGCCCACAACATTTTGGTCCATCAGAGCCGGATATTTTTTGGATATTTTCGACCAGCAGTTCCAGGCATTGTTCCGCCAAAAGATAAGTACGACATTTTTCCATCTCCGTCTCTCTGCCGGTCTTCAGCAGTGGTCCGAACATTAAATTTCGTTCACACTGCTGCATGATTTTTCCTTCCGTGTCAACTCCAAGTCCGAGTTTTCCGACACAACGGCAGTTTGAGAATTTTCTACTCTTCTTCGTCTTCAATTTCTGCAAATTTTCCATCCGTCTCCGTTTTTGTGTGCTTCGCCATATTCCCCGCCGTTTTCGGCCTCTCCGTTATTCGCTATTCCGCTATTCGCTTGCCAACGGTCGAGGTATATGTGCAGACATATACATACATACAAACATACATATTTCTTTGGTGCAATTAATCCGCAAAAATTTAGCAAGTGAACAGTGAAATTGTGTGGTGACAAAAAGAAGGCATAATTAATATTGGCCAGCCGGTGTGAATTAGTTCCGGAAATTTCCAAATTCACCGAACAGTCCGCCGCTGTCGTAATATTTTTTTCTCCCAATCAGTGTTATTTTTACACCACATAACTTTTCTGTTCCCCCAGTTATACAGTCCACTTATCAACGCTCCACTGTGCCAACGTATGCCCTACATGCCCTTACATATATCCGTATTAAATGCATGCCCATACATATGCCAATATATTTTCTGCCTCCGATTTCAGAAACTAATAAAATTATAATAAAACAACCAATTATAAAACGACATCTCACTGCAAATTGTGTTCCTAAAAAATTTAAACTCAGCCGCTGCAGCAGCCGTGTTGTTTTTGTTGCTGTGTTTTTTTTTTGCTTCTCCTGAGTACTTACGCACTGCTCTGCTGTCGGCGTAACCCAGTAAACATTTTCCGTTCCAACAAAAGTGCAACTTTTGAATAAATTTATTAAATTTATTTAATTATTAATTTTCGCTCGGGGACCAGCCAAGGGATTAATTCCACCTTTCCGGCCACATAATAATTAAAGTCGAAAATTATTAATAATTTAATCATCAACTTTCTGATCGAATAAAACCGCGTTTTTTCAATTCCACCTTTCCGGTGGATTAAATCCAATTAATTAACGATTAAGTTTTCAATTCAACCTGTGCGGCTCCATAAAGGTAATTCCGCCAATTAATTAATTGATTAATTAAAAATTTAATATTTTTATAAATTATTAAATTATCAAGTTTCCGTCCGAACTAAAGCCGAGGTTTCAAATCCACCGTTCCGGCTCCATAATAATTAAATCCGACGACAATTAGTCAAAAATTAATAATTATTAATTATTTTATCTGTTAGCTCTATATAAATAAATAAATAAATTAATTATTTATTTGTTATTAAATCCAAGCCAAGGTCAAGTCCACCTGTCCGGATCCGCTACAAATAATTTCGAAAATAGTTGAGAATTATCTACGAAAATACCTACGTACGAGCCAAATTTATATAAATATATTTATAAATTGTCATAATTTTTTGTTTTCCGAACGAGCGCGAATTTCCCGGTACTTGTCTATTTTCCGTGCCTCCAACGCTGATTTTACTCCGCATCAGGCTACATCCGCCTACAATCTCAACAAATTTCGTCTCCTTTTGGGGTTTTTGGCTCCTGAAGTTTTTCCACATTTAAATTGTGCCGCAAATTCTGTCCTTTCGACGTCGCCGCCTAGTTTCCAAATAGTTCCTTGTAGTCGCATTTTATCCGCGATCTCACCTTTCTCATCACAGTAGTGTGACCAGCCACTGCTTCGCACGAGGCACCTATTGCGCAAGTCAATCGACAAGCGCTGACCAGCTAATTTGACTCTGAGAATGCCCACGGGAGACGACAAAAAGCCGCGTCCGATCCCATCCATCCGTTTGGACAGATCTCAATCCGCATCTCCGCGGACGCCTCTTTTAAAGCCTAAGGCAACCAGTGCCATTGCAAGGTCAAAGAGCGACGAATCCGTCGATACCATTCCCGGTCCCTCACAAAGGCAGACTCGCTCCGTGGCAAAAATGGCTCAAAGTGCGGTCGAAGTGGCGCTGAAAAAGTTCATCGCCACAACAGATCGGATTAGCCAATTTGAGGCCAACATAAATACTCCGGGCGCCCCAGAAACGGAACGATGCACCCAGTATATGTGTGAAGTCCATCGGGACCAAATTCGGGCCCTGTGGGAGAAGGTGGAGAAGAGCTATGAGAGCTGCTCCGATCTACTTGCCGTGTCCGACAACAATACGGCCAACTCGACAGTGCTGGAATCGAAGTACAGCTACTGCTACTCCGTTTATTCGAGGTGTATCGCCCAGCTTCAGGAGCAAATTGCCTCCCAATCCACTCAGGCTTCCGTTAATATGCACACGCCCGCGTCTTCAGGCTGCCGGTTACCGCCAGTGGATACCGAGGTCTTTGCGGGTGATTATCTTCGGTGGCCCACCTTCAGAGACTTGTTTACGGCCATTTACATCCAAAACTCGCGGCTCACCCCGGTAGAGAAGTTGTTTCACTTGCTGTCCAAAACAAGTGGTGACGCGCACGCTATTGTTTAGAAGGCTCCGCTTACCCATGAGGGGTTTGTCGCAGCATGGCAAAGCCTCACAGACCGCTTTGAGAACCGGCGTCTATTGGTCAATAGCCAGTTGAAGATCCTTTTCAACATCCAGGCTATTTCTCAAGAGTCCGGGGTCGCGCTGAAGGAGCTGCAAGCCACCATTCAGAGTTGTCTGACAGCTCTAGAAATGTCCTCCATCAATGTTGAGGCTTGGGACTGTCTCCTGGTGTTTATGATCTCCTCAAAGCTCCCCAAAGTCACACTTTCTATGTGGGAGCAATCCGTACATAACAAGGCCGAAATTCCAACATGGAAGGAATTAGATAACTTCCTGACAGAGCGCCATCGCACTCTGGAGGCCATCGACGACGTCAGGCCTAGTGGCTCCGGGCAATTTCCGCCAAGGTCGGGACTTCCTACTGCCCCTGCTCGGAGACTCAATTCATACGAGACTCGAGTGGTTCCGGGCCAAAAGGGCTGCGATCTCTGTTCGAGGGAGAGCCACCCCATTCGCTTATGTCCGCGGTTCCTAGAAATGGACGTAAATGGGCGCTCTGATTACATTAAGAGGAAGCAGTTATGCTTAAACTGTTTTGCCCGAGGGCACCAGCAGCGAGACTGCACGAGCGCCCATACCTGCTTCACATGCCACAGCCGACACCACACCCTCCTGCACCGCGGCAATCCGTTCGCTACCGCTCCAAGTCCGCCTACGCCAGCAAGGGCTCGAACCGCACAGACTGCCAGAAGCACAAACGGCTCAGAGGATCAGTCGGATGTGCAGGTGTGTTTCGCCTCCGGGTCAGGAGCCGTCCTACTGGGCACGGCCCTTATCAACGTGTGCCATTTGGGGTGCAGCTTCCAGGCACGAGCACTGATAGACTCAGGGTCCGAAGCCACTTTCATAACAGAACGACTGTTCAACCTTGTCAAGCTTCCTTTCAAGACGATTCAAGCCCAAGTTTCCGGCCTCAATCAGACCATTTCCGCGCAGTCTACTAAATTGTGCCATTTCTCCATTCGGTCGCCGTCTAGACCCGGGCTACAGTTAGAGACTGCGGCTTACGTTCTTCCGCAGTTGGCAGGAAATCTGCCATCATATCCGATTCCGCGAGATCGTCTCAAGGGGCTGCCCAACATTCCCCTAGCGGACCCCAACTTCTTTGAGAGCTCCCAAGTCGATGTGTTAATAGGAGCTGACATTCTTCCGTCCATTCTCCTCGGTAATTCCAAGGCTAACATCTGCGGGTCGCTTCTCGGTCAGGAGACCATTTTTGGATGGGTGCTGACAGGCCCATTATCTCCAGCCAACCCCCGCAGCGTGTCCGTTTTTTCCACACGAGTTGCCCGTAGCCTCGGTGACTCACTGGATCAGCTCCTCACCAAATTCTGGGAGGTGGAAGATGTGCCCACACAGATCAGTTCGGAATCGGATTCAGTTTGCGAGCACAATTTTGTCCAGACGACGAGAAGGGATGAGTGTGGAAGTACGTTGTGACGCTCCCCTTACGCGACCCCAAGCAGAAGGGTTCCGAGCTATCGGCTTCACGGTCCTTTGCTCTTGCTCAATTCCTGCGTAATGAGCAGCGCCTGAAGAGGGATCCGCCCCTTAAGGCCCGCTATGACTCTGTAATCCAGGAATACATCGACTTAGGCCACATGACCGAGGTTTCTCCCGTGAGCAGTTCCGCTACCTACTATCTTCCACATCATGCCGTCTTCAAGCCCGAAAGCACGACCACCAAGGTGCGAGTAGTCTTCAATGCTTCGAGCCCGTCCGCAAACGGGACCAGTCTGAACGACATTCTTTACGCGGGCCCAGTCTTACAATCCGACCTGACGATTCAAATCCTAAAGTGGCGATACTTCAGGTTTGTCTTCAACGCCGACATCGAGAAGATGTATCGGCAAATTTGGGTAGACCCCAAGCATACTCCGCTCCAACGTATTTTCTTCCGCAATCCCGATGGGGATATCCGCGACTACGAATTAAAAACGGTCACCTTCGGTGTCAATTGTGCCCCATTCCTAGCGATACGTGTCCTACAGCAGCTCGCTGACGACGAAGAGTTGAAGTATCCGCAGGCAAGCCAAATTATCCGGCAATTTATGTATGTCGATGACGTTCTCGCGGGGGCAGACTCCAAAGCCGAAGCCCAAGCTGCGATTCGGGAGCTAAAGGAGGCCCTCGAGTCGGCAGGGTTTCCTCTTAGGAAATGGACGTCGAATAGCAAGGCGATCCTGGTCGACATTCCGAGCGACCACCTCCTTCGTGCTGATTTCCTCGATATCGATGCAGAGAGCACGGCCAAGACACTCGGCGTGCGGTGGAAAGCGACGACGGACGAGTTCTTCTTTGTTCCGCCAGAATTGACTTCCGGCTCGTCATTCACGAAGCGCCAAATCCTCTCCCAAATTGCCAAATTGTTCGATCCAGCAGGTTGGCTTGCTCCTTTCATTGTCCGGGCAAAAATGTTCATGCAGGACATGTGGCTTCTGGATCTAGGGTGGGACGACGCCCTCCCTCAAGATTTCTGTCAGCGATGGGTTGACTTCCTGAAGAATTACTCGGTACTCGATCAGATTCGTGTTCCTCGATGGGTCTCGTTCCGACCACACCTAAAGATCGAGCACCACGGGTTCTGCGACGCTTCACAGAAGGCGTACGGCGCAGCAATTTACGTCCGTGTCGAGGTTGGGTCTACGGTAATAGTGAACCTGCTGACTGCAAAGACTCGAGTGGCCCCAGTTAAAACGGAGTCGCTCCCTCGGCTAGAGCTGTGCGGTGCCCTGTTGTTGTCGGAGATGGCCACCGCCGTTCTGCCAAAGATGCCAGGGGACGGACTCGACTATTGTCCTCGCTTGGCTGCAGAAGCCAGCGTGTCAGTGGACGACGTTCGTGGCCAACCGAGTGACCAAAATCACCCAGTTCACCGACGTGCAGAAATGGGCTCATGTCCGATCCGAGCACAACCCTGCAGATCTCGCTAGCCGGAGCGTAGCTCTCCAAGATCTTGCGGACAACCAGTTGTGGTGGCACGGTCCTGACTGGCTGCAAAGGCCTCGCAGCGATTGGCCCAGTCAAGGCAGTGATGCCCCTGTGACGGAACTCGAGAAGCGAGCAGTCAAGGTCCATGTCGCGAAGGCGCCCCCCGAAGATCTTCTTGAACGGTTTTCCACACTCGACAGGGCATTACGAGTCCTTGCCTATGTTTATCGCTTCATCCAGAGCGCGCGGAAGATTCGATCTCCGTGCGAAGAGCACCTGACAGCTAATGAGATTACGTCGGCTGAACGTCTTCTAGTTTCCGTCACTCAGCGCAGACACTTCGTTTCTGAGATTGGCTGCTTAAGCGAAAAGCGTCCAGTATCAGCATCCAGTTCGATTCAAAATCTAAATCCCTTCATGGATTCGCAAGGCCTTATGAGAGCCTGTGGCCGGGTCACGTCCTCTGAACTCCTCCAATATGACGAACGGCACCCTATAATCCTTCCGTACGACTGCCATCTGTCTCGACTCCTTGTTCAGTTTACGCATCGCATCACGCTGCATGGGGGTAATCAGCTGATGATCCGTTTGATCCGGGCCAAATTCTGGATTCCAAGGGTGAGGAATTTGGTCAAGTCCGTCGTCTATTCTTGTAAGGTATGTGTCATCCACAAGAAGAAGTTGCAGACGCAACTTATGGGAGAGCTACCTAAGGAACGGACGTCCTTTTCGCGCCCATTCACGTACACCGGTGTGGATTATGCCGGTCCTTTCGAAATCAAAAACTATACGGGGCGAGCCTGCCTCATCACAAAAGGGTATGTGTTGGTGTTTGTGTGCTTCTCCACTAAGGCCATCCATTTAGAGCCTACGTCGGACTTCACGACCGAGAAATTTCTGGCTGCTTTCGCTCGGTTCGTGTCCCGGAGAGGATGCCCCCGTCAAGTGCAGTCGGACAACGGGAAGACCTTTGTGGGGGCAGCGGCCCTACTATCTCGCGATTTTCTCCAGAGCCTAAAAGGGGCTGTGACTGGTGCATATAGTCACCAGCAGCTTCTCTGGCATTTCATTCCTCCGGGAGCCCCCCACATGGGGGGCCTGTGGGAGGCAGGCGTCAAGAGCTTCAAGACCTTGTTCTACAAGTCCACCGCAACGCGGAAATACACCTTTGAGGAGCTGGCTACTCTTCTGGCGAGGATCGAGGCGTGCCTAAATTCGCGGCCGCTCGCGCCAATGTCCGAAGACCCTGCTGATCTGTTGGCGCTTACACCCGGGCACTTTCTTGTGGGAGGTCCACTTCTCGCCACGGTTGAACCCGAATTAAAGGGGGACACCACGTCCATTATTAACCGCTGGCAGCACCTGAAGGCTCTTCAGCAGCAATTTCGGCTGCGATGGAAGGAAGAGTACCTCAAGGAGCTCCATAAGAGGAATAAGTGGCGAGCCCCTACGAGGAATCTCCGCGTTGGGGATATGGTGGTCATCAAGGAGGACAACCTTCCGTCCAATGAGTGGCGATTAGGCAGGGTTGACGCGGTGTATCCAGGATCCGATGGCCATGTCCGCGTGATCGACATCCGCACCGCGCGAGGGCTCGTCAAGCGGCCCGTTGCGAAGGTCGTGCTTCTTCCGATGGAAGCGTCCGCCTGCCCACAATAATTATGCATTTCTTCTGCTCCAATGTTCCTGTCCATTGTGCTGTCTCGTAGCCCTGCCCGTAGTTCCAAATCGAAATTCACACCAATTCTGATAACGTTTTTGTTTCTTCATCATATTTCCGCCAGTCATATTCAGCAAGATGTCGCCACGTCCACGCAGCGCCCAGTCACTGGAAAGCAGATGTACTCGAGGTACACAGTCCTACCGATGCCGAGTCTGCAGCGGGATCCATCCGTTGAAAAAGTGTCGGCGTTTTCTGCGACTCAGTGCCGAGAAGCGGCTCCGGGCGGTCCTCGTGAACCGGTATTGCTCCAGCTGCCTGGCTCACGAGCACTCCGACGGATCGTGTCGGCGTGGAGACTGCTGTAGGACGTGCGGTCAGGATCACCACTCGCTGCTGCACCTCGTGGAGAAGCCGCGGGCTCGGCGCCAGCCGCGTCAGGAGGAGCACCGGTCACGGAGCGCGGGAGACAGGACACGGAGTGTCTCAGCTGGCGCTCGGCCGTCATCTGCCAACTCCCGGCGCGGTTCGGGTCCTTCTCGGCCTGCGTCCGCCACTTTCCGGCATTCACAAGCCGGTCCACGGCCATCGACTTCCCGGCGCTCTTCAGATGCCTCAGATGCTTCACGGCCTTCGTCCGCCACTCATCGGGTGCCGTCCACCGCTCGTCCGCCCGCGTCATCCGCGCCTAGGCAATTTTCCGCCTCTCGTCAAGGGCCCCCGCAGGACGCGACCGCTGCGCCCACCCTATCGTCGCTGCTGCAGCGCAACAGCGTTAACGTGCTGCCGACTGCGCTAGTGCGTATTAACACCGGGAACCGGATCTTCGACACGGGGGCCCTCATCGACCCATGTACGTCCTCGAGCTGCATCGACGCATCGCTGGCGGCGTGTTTCCGTCTGCCCACTACCAGCGTGGGGGACGAACAAGTTTGTTCGGCCACCGTGGAGTCCAAAATCGATGATAGCGTACGGCTAGATGTCGTGTTTAAAATCGAGCCTCACGTGCGCGTTCGTACGCCGTCTCGTGAGCTGAGCGAGGCGGTGCGCGCCCACTTCCGAGGCGTGACATTGGCGGATGAGCGGTTCTATCTGCCGGCGACGATTTCCGTTGTCTTGGGCGCGGATATGTACCCGCGGATCATGCAACCGGGCTTCCTGAAGATCCAGGACGGACTGCCGGTGGCTCAGAGCACCGTGTTTGGATGGGTCGTGTCCGGAGCCTGTCACCAACCGTAACGACGAGGGACCTGTTGCAACCCGAGTGATTGCAAGGGGGGCGGGATGTTAAGGTGAGGGGCCGTTATGCCGCCGCTCATCTAAACTTAAGAGCGCAGCCGCGTTGAAGAGCGCATCCGCGCTGAAGAGCGCATCCGCGCTCGCCCCTCCATGCACAATCTGACTCTCTCTCTCTCTCGGGTTTTAAATGCAGCAGCCGTCGCCGATCGTCCGCTCTGGCTGTAGCGGCTTCTGTTTTCCCTTATGTTAAGCTAGCTAAGTTAGTTCAATGTATGCAGCGTAATAAAGCTGACCGGCCCTTTGAATTTTTACCACGACGCCCCCGACTTTTCCATTTTCGAGCCTCCGGGTTGGTTTCTCGTTTTGCGACGTGGGATTTCTTTTGCCTGTGCCTCCTGGAATCTTTTGCGGCAGCCTCGCCCACAACAATCAGCTTTCCGATTTGAAATTAGCACGTTTTTGGCCAAGTTATACCAAAATTTATAATGGAAAATTTTATATAATAGATGTTGATTTAAATTCAAAATGCTTGTATGCAGAGTTGTTAGCTGTTAAAAACTAGCATATATCAGCTTTCCGATTTGAAATTAGCACGTTTTTGGACAAGTTATAGAAAACTTATAATGGAAAATTCTATATAATGGAATTTGATTTAAATTTAAAATTCATGTATGCAGAGTTTTTAGCTGTTAAAAACTAGCATATATCAGCTTTCCGACTTGAAATTAGCACGTTTTTGGCCAAGTTATAGAAAACTTATAATGGAAAATTTTATATAATAGATGTTGATTTAAATTAAAAATGCTTGTATGCAGAGTTGTTAGCTGTTAAAAACTAGCATATATCAGCTTTCCGATTTGAAATTAGCACGTTTTTGGACAAGTTATAGAAAACTTATAATGGAAAATTCTATATAATGGAATTGATTTAAATTTAAAATTCATGTATGCAGAGTTTTTAGCTGTTAAAAACTAGCATACATCAGCTTTCCGACTTGAAATTAGCACGTTTTTGGCCAAGTTATAGAAAACTTATAATGGAAAATTTTATATAATAGATGTTGATTTAAAATAAAAATGCTTGTATGCAGAGTTGTTAGCTGTTAAAAACTAGCATATATCAGCTTTCCGATTTAAAATTAGCACGTTTTTGGCCAAGTTATGGAAAACTTATAATGGAAAATTTTATATAATAGATGTTGATTTAAATTAAAAATGCTTGTATGCAGAGTTGTTAGCTGTTAAAAACTAGCATATATCAGCTTTCCGATTTGAAATTAGCACGTTTTTGGACAAGTTATAGAAAACTTATAATGGAAAATTCTATATAATGGAATTTGATTTAAATTTAAAATTCATGTATGCAGAGTTTTTAGCTGTTAAAAACTAGAATATATCAGCTTTCCGAATTGAAATTAGCACGTTTTTGGCCAAGTTATAGAAAACTTATAATGGAAAATTTTATATAATAGATGTTGATTTAAATTAAAAATGCTTGTATGCAGAGTTGTTAGCTGTTAAAAACTAGCATATATCAGCTTTCCGATTTAAAATTAGCACGTTTTTGGCCAAGTTATAGAAAACTTATAATGGAAAATTTTATATAATAGATGTTGATTTAAATTAAAAATGCTTGTATGCAGAGTTGTTAGCTGTTAAAAACTAGCATATATCAGCTTTCCGACTTGAAATTAGCACGTTTTTGGCCAAGTTATAGAAAACTTATAATGGAAAATTTTATATAATAGATGTTGATTTAAATGCTTGTATGCAGAGTTGTTAGCTGTTAAAAACTATCAGCTTTCCGATTTGAAATTAGCACGTTTTTGGACAAGTTATAGAAAACGTATAATGGAAAATTCTATATAATGGAATTTGATTTAAATTTAAAATTCATGTATGCAGAGTTTTTAGCTGTTAAAAACTAGCAAATATCAGCTTTCCAACTTGAAATTAGCACGTTTTTGGCCAAGTTATAGAAAACTTATAATGGAAAATTTTATATAATAGATGTTGATTTAAATTAAAAATGCTTGTATGCAGAGTTGTTAGCTGTTAAAAACTAGCATATATCAGCTTTCCGATTTAAAATTAGCACGTTTTTGGCCAAGTTATAGAAAACTTATAATGGAAAATTTTATATAATAGATGTTGATTTAAATTAAAAATGCTTGTATGCAGAGTTGTTAGCTGTTAAAAACTAGCATATATCAGCTTTCCGATTTGAAATTAGCACGTTTTTGGCCAAGTTATACCAAAATTTATAATGGAAAATTTGATATAATGGATGTTGATTTAAATTCAAAATGCTTGTATGCAGAGTTGTTAGCTGTTAAAAACTAGCATATATCAGCTTTCCGATTTGAAAGTTATAAATAATTTATAATTGAAAATTTTATATGATGGATTTTGATTTAAATTAAAAATGCTTGTATGCAGAGTTGTTAGCTGTTAAAAACTAGCATATATCAGCTTTCCGATTTGAAATTAGCACGTTTTTGGACAAGTTATAGAAAACTTATAATGGAAAATTCTATATAATAGAATAAAAATGCTTGTATGCAGAGTTGTTAGCTGTTAAAAACTAGCATATATCAGCTTTCCGATTTAAAATTAGCACGTTTTTGGCCAAGTTATGGAAAACTTATAATGGAAAATTTTATATAATAGATGTTGATTTAAATTAAAAATGCTTGTATGCAGATGTTGCAACCTGCTTTTCGATGGGGCAAGGCCGGCTAGCCAGTCCATCTCGGGGGGGGTTTTTCCCCGTCTGCCCACAGGTCACACACCTAGTTTCCAGCTGATCTGGGATCCACAACACAACATCAAAAAAAAAGGTAAACAACTCACAAATCAAAAAAAAAAATAAACTGCACAATTAACGATCCTTCTCTCCTCAGATGTAGGCCCTGGGCATGGCTGTTGTTACCCAGCAACGCACCCTCCCTTCCTGGAATCCGTATCCAGTCATCGGATTCCCCTCGACAGACGGTTGTCACGGCTTCTTCCAGGTCACGGACTCATCCGGTCATCATCCTTCCCCCCCCCCACGTAAAACACTTAGCACTTCATCGTTATAAACGTTTAATCATTTAACATATTCCAACTTAATTGCATTAACATCCAAATTGTTCTTAACTTTCTTCACAGGCAGATTATGAAACAAAACGACATCCCAATTAAACGTACATCAACGACGAAGAAAAGGACTTAATGGGAACACGGCGAAGACACGACAAAAATGTAAGGGCATGTATGTATCAATAAATGCGTTTATAAATATGTCTATTATTAATTAACCCCCCATTTCTTTCAGCTATGTCATCCTAACTGGAGCTCCAATTCAGATAAGGGGCTGAGACGGGTCAGAATTTGGAAGGGACAACAATAAACACCCCTACACTGATCGGCCTGGACGGATCACCATTTCATCGATTTTAAGATTTAGTATAAATTAGGATATAAGTTTGTTTTCACGTGCGTAGTTATATATATATATATATGTATGTAAATTACATCATTAATTTTTAAACTGCCATATGTTTGCCACTGTTTTAATAAATTATTATTTTTTTTAAATTGTAATTAAGTGCCTTATTCTTTTAAATTGGGTTGTGTGCTTGTGTTTTGGTCTGATTGTCTTTGTTAAGATTTGTGCATATTTTTGCTGGCTACATAGCGCCGAGACAATAAATAAATAAATAAATATGGGTAATTACGCACAGACAAATCGATGACACATTTAAATAATTAGCACTGGCACATATAAATAAATAACAATTAAATAAATAAATAAATAAGTTGGACGAATAAATAATTTGAATAAATAACTAATTTAAATAATTTAAATAAATAAATAAATAGGCGGATAAATAATTTAAATAAATTAAATAAATAAGTGCAATAAATTTATCTAATCGCCGTTGGCCAGTCTCGTTTTTTTCTAGGTTGAGCACTCCGGGGATTTGGCGGATTATACTAGGTTGGAACCGTCTTCCACCGGGCAGAAAAAGATTTTCCAGGGTCCGAAACTGGGTTTCCCGGGATGAGGCGTTTGCCCTGTGGAACCCGCCAGACTAACTTATTAAAATTATTCTGTGTCCCACTTGGAACGGACTCACGTTTTTTTCAGCTCCTCGCCTTCCCTGCCTGGTCCACTCTCTACGCCCTCCGATTTTGGATCGGTCCTCTCCTCCTAATTGGGGTTTATTTCTATAAATTAATCATACTACGCCTTCTCTACCGGGACACCACACTCACGTTTGATTATATTTATTTCTGTTTTTTTTTTTTTTTTTTTTTTTTTTTTTTAATTTGGGTGGGAACTAGGCGAGTTCGACCACGAGATTCGACGACCCGGCTCGGTTATTTTCCAATGGCCGTCACCTTGCCCTATTTATGGGCTCGGTTCCCATCGATTCCCTTTATCTTGTGATCTCTCCACTCTTTTGAGGTCGAGAGCCGCTTTCAAGGCCAGAGCCCCGCTTCTGCCTTGGTATGGGTGGAGGCACTCGCTCCGGGCTCTCCTCCCCTAATCCTTACCTACCATCCACTTTCCCCTTATCCGGATGTGGACGGTAGGTGGCGTCTTGTCTTCCACTCTTCCCCTTATCCGAGTGGCCCTGCCAACCTTCTTCCAGTGTGCATCCCAGGCGTTAGTTGTTTCGTCTGCGGCTATCGATCACCGCCAGAATGCAACACCACGCGAAAATTGGCCAATCGAAGAGGAGGCAAATATTTGCGAGCATTCCCAAAACATAAACAAAACAAAAAAAACAACAAACATGGACATCTACCTGCTCCACTGCGAGGTGTCCCATTGGCGGATGGCACTTGCCCCTCGACTCCTGCGGTGCCCCCAACGTAGGCCACACCCACGGTTCGTATTTCGCCTGCCTCCTGCCTATTCCTAGCGTGTTTATTATTTACAGCCGCAAGTCCTTCGCATGGTAGATGCCAATAGGTTTCCCCGCCAGGTCCTCTAGCTCGAACATGTTGTTCCCTACCGGCCTGACGACTCGGCATCTGGCGAATTTCCGCGCGAACTTGGCGTTGTAGTTTCTGCCGAAGTCGCTCAGCGTGAAGTTCCGCCGAAACACTTCTTGGCCAGGTTTAACGTGGAACTCACGGGCGCGTTTGTTATAGTGGCGGCTGCTGCGTTCATACGCCTGATGTAGGTGGTGCTTTATGCGCTCGCGGATGATATCACGTTTATCCTGGGTGTTTAGCGTCGCCACCTCGTGATCCGTCATTGACTGCAGCTTCCTGGCTAGCTTATAACAGCTGCCGTGGAGGTACATCTGGTGCCCGAACACTGCGAAGAACGGCGTCACGCCCGTCGCCTCGTGGATCGAGTTCCGGATCGCGACTTCGATCTCCGGCAGATATGCGTCCCAATCTCGGTGATCCTGCTCCAGATACGTCCGAATCGCGGCTAGGACTGTCCGGTTCACCCTTTCGGCAGCGTTGCTTTGCGGCGAGTACACAGCCGTCCGCATGTGCTGCACGCCATAGGCCTCCATCACGTCCTGAAACGCTTTCGAGACGAACTGCTTGCCATTGTCGGAGTGGATTACCTCTGGTACCCCGAATTTGTAAAATACTTCGTGTACCAGGAACTCGACGACATTTGTGGCAGTGGCTTCGCTCATCGACTTCAGGAACGTGAACTTCGAGAAGTGGTCCACGACTACAAAGATCCAGGCCTTACCTCGCTTCGACCGTGGATATTTGCCGAGGAAGTCGATATAGAGCTTCTGGAACGGCCTCTCCGTCACCACTTCCTGCCCTATCCCGACCTGCGTCCGGTAATTCGGCGCCTTCGCTTCCTTGCATTGTATGCAGCGTCCCACGAAGTCCCGAACCTGCGTCGTCATCCCCGGCCAGTAGTACTGCCGCTGGAGGCGTTGCAGCGTCTTCCTTATTCCTCCATGTCCTGATGTCGGATCCTCATGGGCCGTCGCGATCATCCCGGCTGTCAGCGAGGCTGGAATCCAGAGCTTCCACGGGCCTCCTTCGACTTCGTCCTCCAATCTGCTGAACCCAAGGCGTTTGAAGACGAGATCGCCTTCCACCCGCATATCCGGTAGGCGAGCTTGGTTGTCCCTAATCTCATCTCGGATTTCTTTGTATTCAGCAGATTGGAACTCCGTCGTCGCGAATCCGAGGGCGTCGTCGGCCTCCAGCTCCAGCTCCTCCACGCATCTGGACAACGTATCGGCCACCACGTTGTCGGCTCCTTTCCGGTGTGCGATCTGGAAGTCGAAGCTCTGCAGTCGGAGGGACCATCGCGCCAGGCGTCCGCTGATGTCCTTCATTGTCATCAACCACTTGAGGCTGGCGTGGTCGGTGATCACCGTAAACGGCATCAACTCCACGTACGGACGGAACTTCTCTACGGCAAGTACTGCTGCCAAGCACTCCTTTTCTGTTACCGAATAATTCAGCTGATGTTTATTCAGCTTTGCAGAAAAGAAGGCAATCGGACGCTCGTTCTTGTCCTCGTCATACTGGAAAAGTACCGCTCCGACTCCATGATGTGACGCGTCGCACTGGACCACGAACGGGCGCTTGAAGTCGGCATGGACCAGAACCGGGGCCGAGGTCAGTGCCGCCTTCAACGCCTGTATGGCGTTCTTGGCCTCCTCGTCCAGCACCAACCGCGTGTTCTTTCCCTTCTTCAGCGCGTTTGTGAGAGGAGTCGCCATAGCCGCGAAGTCCTTGATGAACCGGCGATACCACCCCGCCGTACCCAGGAAACTGCGCAGTTCCTTCACGGATTTCGGCTCAGGGATCCTCTGGATCGCGACGATCCGCTCCGGATCCATTCGCAGTGTCCCGCCGCCGATGATGAACCCCAGGTACTTCAGGCTCTTGAAGCAAAATTTGGATTTTTTTAAACCTATCGTCAAATTTGCTTTCCTCAGACACTCTGCCACCAACCCGAGATACTTCAGGTGTGTCTCGAAGTCCGGTGCGATGATCAGCAGGTCGTCCAGGTATACGAAGACGTTCGATCTGAGCTGCGCGGGAATCACCTTGTCCATCAGCCGGCAGAGCCTCTGCGCCGCGTTGCACAGTCCAAACGGCATCATCCGGAACTGATAAAGCGGCCTCCCGGCAACCGTGAAGGCTGTGTATGGGCGACTCTCAGGATCCAGCTCCACCTGCCAGAACGCGAACTTCAGGTCGACACTCGAAATGTAGTGCGTCTGCTCGATCCTGGCCAGGATCCCTTCGATGCAGGGCAGCGGGTACGCATCCTTGACGGTTAGCTGGTTGAGCTTGCGTGCGTCGAGGCAGAATCGGTTTTTGTCCGGCCTTCGCACCACCGTCGTGCGGTTACTCCACGGACTCTCGCTGACCTCGATCACGCCAAGCTCCAGCATCTTGTCCACTTCCGCCCACACGATCTCCTGCATCGCTGGCGATAGCGGATAATGCCGATCTTTGAACGGTTCCGCGCCTTCCACTAACTGGATCCGGTGCGTCTCCACAGATGTGCTCCCCAGGCCAACGTCCTCGAATGCAAGGAACTCCTTTTTGGTCGCCTCTAATTGTTCCTTCTGTTTCTCCTGCAGGACCCACTCCTCGACTACGGACTCCTTCGCCGTCTTCCCATCGAGCCACGGATTGTTCGGATCCCACACTTCCGAAACGCTCGCTTTCGGTTTCGTCTCTGGCTGCTCTCCGAGGATGGCTGGTGCCAATGCGAACCGCCTCCAGAAGTCGATACCCAGGTACATGGCCTGCTCCAAATACGGGCACACGTAAAAGGTGAGCACCTTCTCCGCTCCCTTGAAACGCACCGGCACATGTACTCGGCCGATGATCGACCTGTCCTCTCCCGCAGCAGTCTTCACCACGGACAGATACTTCTCCATCCTCACGCCGATCTCCTCCAGCAGCTCCCGACTTCCTTTTCCGAGGACATTGACGGATGCGCCGGTGTCCAGCAAACCGGAAACTCGCTTTCCGCGGATGGCCACCTCGGCGAACACCCTGGGGTCGCCGCTCATCCCTCGGCGCACGGCTTCCACCACCGCTCGTCGGGTCTGGTGCCTCTGTCGGAATCGGGATCTGGCCTTCAAGAGCCTCCGGCTGACGCTCCGCATCCCGTCCAGCTGGTGATTTCCAAAAATCCGGTTACGCGCTTCCAGGTACTTCTGCATCCGCTCCTCCGCCGGTAAGTATCTTAGAAGACTAGATTTTTCCTTAATCCTATCTACGTCTACTTTTACTGCAACTTCTCTCGTTCTAGGTACTGCTGGTGATGTTGGGATCTCTAGCTGCGGTTGGGCCGGTATCCCGAGCGCGGGTCTCCCACCTTTCCGGCGCTCGTCCTCCCGTTTCCCGCACAGTTTGGGCAGCTGGGCGTGACCACCTCCGGTTTTCCGCAGCGGAAACAGAATATTTTCCGCTCCGACGATGGGCAGTCGCGGAAACCGTGTTCTGCTCGGCCACAGTTCCAGCAGACCATCCTGTGCCGCGAGACCTCCTCGACGACTGGCTCCTCCGGTGCTGCCTCCGCCTCGGGTGCATCGGCTGTCATCTCTTCCACCTGTCGTCCGCTGGGCTGGAACTTGGGCGGTCCACGGTATGCGGGTCGGATGTCCCGTCTCAGGAACGCATCCTCAACCTCCAGGCACTCCTCGCGCAGCTGCTCAACAGTGTACACCCGTAGGGCGTATACGAAACGGGCGATCTCGGCGGTAAGACCCTTTTTGACGACTTTCACCATCTCCGCTTCAGATATTGGCCTTAGTAGGCGGTTCCCCAGACGGCTCATGGCCCGGAAATAATCCTCCACGGATTCGCCCTGCTGCTGTCGCCGGTCATGGAGCGCTCGCATCCGCTCGAACTCGCCTCCTCTGCCACGGAACCTTGCCACCAGGCTCTCCTTGAGGTCCTCCCACGTCTGCGGTGGACTCTCCCGGACGAACTGCCAGTACCACTCCGCAGCCTGGCCTCGCACCAGCTGGTGAAAGCTGCCCAGCACCTGGTCCCAGGAACACCTTGCCTGCCGCTGTAGGTATTCCACCCGAAATACGAAGTCCTCTACGGCGAGCTTGTTTGGGTCGCCGTCGAAGAATACTTCCCATTTCTCTATCCGGACCCCTCTGACAGCCTCTTCTCGTCTTTCAGGCCCCTGGAGACCCTCGCTGCCGAACGCTCGTGCCTCGTACGCCATCGGATAGGGCTGGCGCTGCCATCCGCCCGCTTGCGGCTGCCCGCCTGGGTTCCATCCGGCGTCGAACCCTCGATCCGAGTCGCTGCTGTGTGCCCTCGGTGGTTTTGGCGGCGATCTCCTCGGCTCCTCTTCCGGCTTGGCCTTGGGGTAGGCTCCCGTTGCGCATGACGCCTCCGGCCGGCCACTAACTCTGCCACCGTCGTCGGCTCCGACGTCAACTTGCCTGGCCGGCTGCTGCAGCGACCGGACTGCGGCTGCAGTCTCCTTCAACGGCTGGACCACCTCGTTGATCAGGGCCATCATCTCCAGGAACCCTCGGCGAACCTCCTCCTGGATTGCTCGGCTCACGCTGTCCGACGCCGCCGCCCGGTGCGTCTCGTATGCCTGGGCCACCGCGGCGTTCACCGATGAGGCGATGTCGCTCGGGATTCCTCGGCGTGGTGGGGACACGTCCCAGCTGTCGCCTCCCGCGCCGCCAACGGCTCCTTCTGCCGCTCCATCCTGTGGACCTTCTGACCGTGGGGTCCTCGTGGTCATCCTGCCAGCTTTTGACCGCAAATCGTACTCTCTACTCATAAACCTACTAGAAACCTACTTGCTACCTATATTCCTAACACTAAACACGCTTTATTTCCTACTTCTAGACGACACCTACAAAAACTACACCTGCACAACAAATACGGGGGAGAAAAAGTGATGCCTAACCGGAGCCGTCAACCGTTGCCTTTTCTGCGTCTTCCGCCCTACATCCGGATCGTTATTTTCCCTTGCGAGCTCCGTCGGATCCACTATCTTCATCTGGGAAGATAGGGCATCGAGGGCGCTCACCTACTCGTGGCGTCCTGTCCGATTCCGCTGCGGATGTGCTTGCGAGTTCTTCTGCTGTTCCGGGTGCATCGCATGGTGAACCCTGTGTTCCCATGGGCCACCCGTAGACCAGCAATTTCCCCGCCCACCTCCGCACCGAAAACGGCAGGAGCCTGACTCTACTACTCCTCCTCACCCGCTACGGATCCTCCCTTTTTGCCACCAGGCACCTCTCGGGAGCCTCCTAGCTGACCTTCCGGTCGCTAGTGCCATCCCTTCTCTCCTGGAGGATATCCGCGCTTAGGTGAGCTTTACCTATAACAATTTAACTACACGAACATTTACTTTGTGGTTTTTTTCTCCGGCACCCCAGGTTTTTCAGCGGCGAGCAATTACGTCTGACTTTTTATCGCCGACATAAGCCATCGCAACACCTTCCAACCTGGACTGCCGGCCCACTTGGGTTCCCTCCATCGACTGGGAATTTATTTATCTACGTCTCCTGCGTATGGGCGCGGATGCCCCTTTTCAAAGGCCTCCGCCACCCCACTTCTGGTTGACTGATTGGGCGCCATTTATGTTGCAACCTGCTTTTCGATGGGGCAAGGCCGGCTAGCCAGTCCATCTCGGGGGGGGTTTTTCCCCGTCTGCCCACAGGTCACACACATAGTTTCCAGCTGATCTGGGATCCACAACACAACATCAAAAAAAAAAAAAAAGGTAAACAACTCACAAATCAAACAAAAAAAATAAACTGCACAATTAACGATCCTTCTCTCCTCAGATGTAGGCCCTGGGCATGGCTGTTGTTACCCAGCAACGCACCCTCCCTTCCTGGAATCCGTATCCAGTCATCGGATTCCCCTCGACAGACGGTTGTCACGGCTTCTTCCAGGTCACGGACTCATCCGGTCATCATCCTCTCCCCCCCACGTAAAACACTTAGCACTTCATCGTTATAAACGTTTAATCATTTAACATATTCCAACTTAATTGCATTAACATCCAAATTGTTCTTAACTTTCTTCACAGGCAGATTATGAAACAAAACGACATCCCAATTAAACGTACATCAACGACGAAGAAAAGGATTTAATGGGAACACGGCGAAGACACGACAAAAATGTAAGGGCATGTATGTATCAATAAATGCGTTTATAAATATGTCTATTATTAATTAACCCCCCCATTTCTTTCAGCTATGTCATCCTAACTGGAGCTCCAATTCAGATAAGGGGCTGAGACGGGTCAGAATTTGGAAGGGACAACAATAAACACCCCTACACTGATCGGCCTGGACGGATCACCATTTCATCGATTTTAAGATTTAGTATAAATTAGGATATAAGTTTGTTTTCACGTGCGTAGTTATATATATATATATATGTATGTAAATTACATCATTAATTTTTAAACTGCCATATGTTTGCCACTGTTTTAATAAATTATTATTTTTTTTAAATTGTAATTAAGTGCCTTATTCTTTTAAATTGGGTTGTGTGCTTGTGTTTTGGTCTGATTGTCTTTGTTAAGATTTGTGCATATTTTTGCTGGCTACATAGCGCCGAGACAATAAATAAATAAATAAATATGGGTAATTACGCACAGACAAATCGATGACACATTTAAATAATTAGCACTGGCACATATAAATAAATAACAATTAAATAAATAAATAAATAAGTTGGACGAATAAATAATTTGAATAAATAACTAATTTAAATAATTTAAATAAATAAATAAATAGGCGGATAAATAATTTAAATAAATTAAATAAATAAGTGCAATAAATTTATCTAATCGCCGCTGGCCAGTCTCGTTTTTTTCTAGGTTGAGCACTCCGGGGATTTGGCGGATTATACTAGGTTGGAACCGTCTTCCACCGGGCAGAAAAAGATTTTCCAGGGTCCGAAACTGGGTTTCCCGGGATGAGGCGTTTGCCCTGTGGAACCCGCCAGACTAACTTATTAAAATTATTCTGTGTCCCACTTGGAACGGACTCACGTTTTTTTCAGCTCCTCGCCTTCCCTGCCTGGTCCACTCTCTACGCCCTCCGATTTTGGATCGGTCCTCTCCTCCTAATTGGGGTTTATTTCTATAAATTAATCATACTACGCCTTCTCTACCGGGACACCACACTCACGTTTGATTATATTTATTTCTGTTTTTTTTTTTTTTTTTTTTTAATTTGGGTGGGAACTAGGCGAGTTCGACCACGAGATTCGACGACCCGGCTCGGTTTTTTTCCAATGGCCGTCACCTTGCCCTATTTATGGGCTCGGTTCCCATCGATTCCCTTTATCTTGTGATCTCTCCACTCTTTTGAGGTCGAGAGCCGCTTTCAAGGCCAGAGCCCCGCTTCTGCCTTGGTATGGGTGGAGGCACTCGCTCCGGGCTCTCCTCCCCTAATCCTTACCTACCATCCACTTTCCCCTTATCCGGATGTGGACGGTAGGTGGCGTCTTGTCTTCCACTCTTCCCCTTATCCGAGTGGCCCTGCCAACCTTCTTCCAGTGTGCATCCCAGGCGTTAGTTGTTTCGCCTGCGGCTATCGATCACCGCCAGAATGCAAC